>SNQJ01S0009841.1:152100-167947 GCA_010110895.2 Picea sitchensis
GAGGGCTTTTGGTTAAGGTACATGTTGGGTACATGGTTGAGACAAGTAGCTGATGAGTTGGCACATACATGAGGTGTATAGTTGATGATGTTGGTACATATTGATGAGTCATAGTTGATGAGTAGTTGACACACTATTGGTACATACTTGGTAAATGGTTGGTTGCACTTGTTTATGGTACAGGTTGATTACAGGTTGTTTGGTATAGGTTGGTGCATGGTTGATGCACTTGTTTATGGTACAGGTTGATTACAGGTTGATGCATTGTTGATGCATGGTTCAGGTTTATTGGTACAGGTTTACAACGGTATATCTCATAGTGATAGTGTGACAGTGGTTCCAACATTCTACTTCTACTTCAAGGTGGTTGGACAGGGCAAGGACAGGTGGTTGTAGCCACCTTTCGATTGTAGATGGAGAACATAGGGGGTTGTAGCCTCCTTCTGATTGTAGCCAGAGAATTGGGGAGTTGGAGCTTCCCTCAAGTTGTAGTCTGAGAAACTAGGGGGTTGGAGCCTCCTTCCAGTTGCAGCTAGAAAAAAAATGAAGTTGGCGCTTCCAATGAATGTGATTCTTCAAGACATATAAGAAAATTCATTTTGTCGTTTTCTACCTCTTTGGGTTTCCACGTAAAACACTGGTGTATTGTGTATGTGTATGATTGTTCATTTGTTCATTGCTCATTATTAGATGATAATTCTACATTGATATAACACTTGGATTATTTGGTTTAAAAAGGATTGTGATTTCTCTACTACTGATTCACCCCCCCTCTAAGTAATCCAACAAGAGATCTTATGACCCATTTTTTACTTGGAGGGTCACTTTCCATGCTTTGTGGAGGTATATTTGCTTGACATATGGAAATGGTCATAACACAAAGACATCTTTTCAGGATTTGTAAGCATGATTAGAGGAGTCATCTACTTCTTGGGGATCTTTTCACTTCACCCATTAGTTCATTCCACCTTTGGAGGCTAAATGTTGACACGTCTCTTCCTTAGAGGGCTTCTACACCATGATTTGAGGCTTATACATTGCATTTCAAGAAGAACGTTGTTCTTATTCACCAAGTCACCCTCTCTTTTATGGGACAACCCTCTCTCTTGGAGGGTTTTATGTACATGTGGCATATTTTCCTTGTATCTTGACTTAGTCTCCTTCATTATATGGATGACACGTCACTTGTGTAGATCTCCTGGGCCAAATTTAGGCAGATGAGAAAATAATAAAGAATGAGAAGGATGTAAAAGCATCATCTATAAAGAAAGTCTCTCCTCTCATTCCAAATGATTGTTGTTGTTGGATATCATTTGAGAACACAAATTTGTTGAAGATCTAGCTATTGGGGTTTTAGTTTTAATTCTTGGAGCTCTCTCTCTCTTGGTTTATTCTTGGTGCATCAAATATTTGTTGTGATAGTTCAATGAAGATTTTAGAGGCTCTTTTAAGGCTGCTACATGTTTGCCTTTACCATTGATTATGGGACTGATTAAGGTCACTTATAGGTTTGAAAAATTGGTATTTTTTTACTGTCACAACAGAACTATTCTCCTGCTGATTTAAAGTTGTCTTTAGAGTTTTGGTTTCAGGATCATTTAATGTTGTTGTCAGAGTTAGTTTATGCATAGTTTTTGTTGTCCGAAATATTATTTACAACATTTATTAAAATATGAAACACTTCTCTGATCTTCTACACTTTAATGTTGATAATAAAATGCACACTACATAAATATACTCAAGGATTTTTGGTCAACATGACCCTAGAAAAATTCCCACGAGGAAAACCATTTGAAGAGGAAATATATTATGGAGATCTTAGAGAAAATCACAACAAATAAATGAACATAAGGAATCTGATTTACAACAGCCAAAAGATCTCAGGCTTGACAACAAATTTCTCCTTGAAGTGCATGCCCTCCTTGGGATTTGTGCCCTTCTTCTTTGCTACCCTCTTCCTTGAAGATTTTTGCCTACTATAGATATTGTGTGACCTCTCTCAACAAATATTTCCTTCCTCTTAACTTGTGCACCCTCACTCAAGTGTGCCCCTTCCTCTTTGCTTAGTGTGTCCTTCCTTCTCCTCAAGGAAATGTGCCCTATCTCCAATGGTGTGCCCTTCTTCCTCCTTGAACAAGTGTGTCCCTATTTCTCCTTCTCCAAATTCCTTTCTCCTCTTCTTCTCCTTCACTCTAACTCTCAAGTGAATAATAAATTCATTTTCCCACCTTCACCTTTCATTTATCCTCATCCTTAGGATAACCTAGGAACCAATGGCTAGCATTAGATCTTATCCAACCAAGATCAAGGGTGGAGATTAGATCTCCCCCTTTACTTAAGTTCCCTAAGTCACTTTATGCTTATAAAGTCACTTTATGACTTAATGAGCTCATAAAGTCACTTTGACTTTACAACATAAGGTAAAGTGAGTTAGGTTCATGTTTCCCCCTTTAGTGTTAGGCACTTAACAACACTAGGGGACCACTTCCTAAGGTACTAAAACTTAGCACTCCATCTTATCGAGGAAAGTGTTCTTCACCACTCCCATCTTGTCTCTGAAGTAGACATGCTTTACCCTTGGCAAAGACTTCATGAGAATGTCTGCAATGTCCTCATCAGTAGATATGTACTCAAGTTGAACTGCTCCTCTCTGAACCTAATCATGAATGAAGTGGTATCTAATCTCTATATGCTTTGACCTGTCGTGAAAGACTGGATTCTCATATAGTTTCATACAACTCTGATTATCATAGTGAATCACCATAGGCCTCAACGCATGAAAAAATAGGTGAACCAATAACTTGTGAAGCCAAATAGCCTTGCAGATGGCCTGACTAGCTACCATATACTCTGCCTCGTCATAACTCAATGCCACTGACTTATGCTTCTAGCTAAACTAGGAAACAACTGTTGATTCCAACCCAAAACAAAACCATGAGGTTCTCTTCCTGCCAACTATACATCATGCCCGGTCTGAGTCTATATAGTCAATCAACCTGACCCCATCACCTATGACATAGTCCAAACCATACTCCATTGACCCTACTATGTACCTCAACACGTGTGTTTTTGCTATCAAGTGCACTCTCCTAGGCTCCACCATAAATTAATTGAGAGTACTCACAACAAAACAAATATATGGTCTAGTGTTGACCAGATACATCAATGTACCAACCAACTGACGATATCTCATGGCATCCACCAACTCAAACTCAGAAGCACTAAGCTTCCTCCAGTTTGTGACCATAGGTGTCGACATGGGTCTGCAATCCCCCATCTAAAATCTGCTTAGAATATCCACTGCATACTTCCCCTATCCCAGAAAGGCGTGCCCATCCTCCTTCCAAACCTCCATGCCCAAGAAATAATACATCACTCCAATGTATTTCATCTCAAACTCTGAAGCACGACCCCTCTTGTAATAAGCTATGAGCTCCTCCCCTCCAGTGATAAAAAAAGTCATCAAAATATAGGATACGAATAAGAGTATCCTCTCCATAAATAATGTAACATAGATTCAGATATGCCTCGCTCTTTTTAAATCCCATCTGTAGAAAGTAAGAATTAATCCTGGAATACCAAGCTTGTGGAGCTTGCTTCAGACCATACAAAGAATTTTTCAAGAGGCACGTGTGGGACTCTCTCCCAAACACCTCAAACCCATGTGGCTTCTCAATGTATACCTCCTCCTCTGTAAGACCATTCAGAAATGTTGACTTCATATCTATGTGATGAATATTCCAACCCATCTTTGTCGCAATGGCCATAATACTCTTAATGGAAGTATATCTCTCAACTGGTGTGACTGTATCATCATAGTCAATCCCCTCAACCTAAGAGAATCCTCTCACCACAAAACAAGCCTTGTGTTTCTCAATGATGCCATCTGTGGTATACTTAATCTTGTACAACCACCTAGAAGTAATAATTGACTTCCCTTCTAGTCTAAGCACCACGTCCCACACATCATTCTGCATAATRGAATCATAGTCCTCCTGCATAGCATCTCTCTAAACCTACTAGTTTGATTCCTTCTCAAAAGTAGTGGGCTCGGAATCTATGATGCTAGTCACMCTTGAACTCGGTGTACCAAACACCTTAGGTTGTGTCCCTTGGGATGTATCATCCTGCATCTGTGGGACATCCTTGACTCTCTCTCTCTCAACTCACAAKATTTTTGAAAGGCTCTATCCTCCTTGAATATAACATCTCTCCTCATAACAATTCTCCTCARTGTTATTATGTAGATCTGATAGGCCTTTGAGACCCCACTGTATCTAAATAGGATCCCCTTCTCTATTGTGGGATCCAACTTTGTCCTCTTCTTAGAAGGGATATGAGAKAAATTCAAACACCCAATGATGCGAAGGTGTCCCACATCTGGCCTCCTCCTAGTGAAGGCCTCCTCAAGAGTCTTTCTCCCAAAGCTCTATGTGGACTCATATTCTTCATATATAATGCAATACTGCAATCCCCAKCCCATAAGAAAAATCGTAACCCCTTATCATGCAACATAGATCTCACTACACCAACAATATCCATGTTCTTCCTCTGAGGAAGTCCATTCTACTGGGGGTCGTAAGGAATGGTCAACTATCTTCTAATACCCTCCTAGGTGCAGAAGTATCTGAACTCTGTGGAGGTATACTCACCCCCATTGTCCGACCTCAAGACCTTTATCTTTCTCCCTCTATGGTTCTCCACAAGAGCCTTAAACTCTTATAACCTCTTCAAGACCTCACTCTTGGTCTTCAATAAATAGATCTAGGTCTTCCTAGAGCGGTCATCAATGAATGTCACATAATACACACATCCACTAAAAGATATTGATGACATGGGAATGCACACATCATGTTGATATTATGGTAGTTGTGGGAGGTATTAACCTCCACATGTAACTTTGGGCTAGAATAGAATATTCCAAAAGCAAGAGAAACCCTAAACAAATGTGTAAAAACCCTAGAAGACAAGTTGGCTCAGTAGAATAAATTATATTAAAGTATTACCCACTAGAAGGAGAAGTCGGCCTAAACAGTTGACAAGAAGCACTATAAATAGAGGGCACTTAAGCTCATTTGTACTCACTCACCTCACTCACTCTCTCAAGTGTGGCGCAAGTTTGGAGCTGCAACTGCAAGAACGGAAGGTGGATCCTCTGGGGTGATTCTTGGTCTCTCTCTCTCTCTCTCTCTAGCGTTATCTAGCCTAAGATATGTGCCCTACCCTCTAGTATCTCTTGGTGGTGTTCTTGGTGGCATTCTTGGTGGTATTCTAATATTCTTGTTATTATTCTTTGTAATTGCAACTCTAACTACTGCAACTGAGTATTTCTCTTGCTCTGTGGCTTTGGGACTTTGTGTCTAGTGAGATATCTTTAGAGAAAGATGCGCTCCCTTGGTTATATGTTGGTTCCAGTGCTGCTTCCAGAATCATTCTATCTAGCAAAGGTTATGGTGCTCGGGGGTGGTTGCATGCCTATGGTTGGGTGAAAATAGTAATATTGTCTATGGTAAAACTAGAACATCAATATTTTAACAGGTTATGGGCCAACACCACCTTCAGGACAGTCTAACAATTAGAAGGTAAAGTGGAAGTCCTTTATTAAGCTCGTTGTGGCACTAGTTGTAGTTGCAACTAGGGTTTTTGATCTTGTAGTTGTAGCAAACCCTGACCTAACTCTCTGGGCACCTCAAGTGAGATGTTTGGCATAATTCTTGGACATTCTAGTGCACCTTAGCCTAGCGCACCTCTTGGTACTCTCAGCTAGCAAAAATGTCAAGGTTGAATTTTTGGGTCAAAGTCAAAGTTTGATTGGTCAAGGTCAAATTCAAACTTTTGAAAGGTCAAATTCAAAGTCAAAGGTAGTCATGACTTACTTTATGAAGTCAGAGAAAAAGCTAGAAGGATCTTCAAACTTCAGAGCATGGAAGACAAGGATTGACCTCATCCTTGCAAAGAACAAGGTTCCTGATTCACGAAGGAAGATTGTATAAACTACTAGGTCATAATGCTCAAGCTCTTGTACATGATGAACTCAATCCTAGTGAGTTATGGCATAACAGGTATGCTCACCTTCATTATCAACATTGCCATCTCTAAAGTAGATGGTTGTAGGCATACCAAAATTACAATCAGTACATGAAGGTATTTGTAGGGGATGTGCACTTGGGAAGAATATAAAGAAGCCATTCCCAAGTAGTGAGAATAGATCCAAGGAGATATTATATCTGATATACTCGTATGTATGTGGTCCTATGCCAGTGAAATATATAGGAGGCTCTCTTTAGTATGTGGCGTTCATAGATGAATTCTCAAGAAAGACCTGGATGTATTTGTTAAAGACAAAAGATGAAGTATTTAGCAAATTCCAAGAATTCAAAACTGAAGCGGAAAACCTGACAAACAAGAAAGAATGGAATGAGCTATGAATATCAATCCATCGTGAAAAATAATGTATGGGAAATTGTACCTAGACCTGAAGGAAAGTCTATAGTCACTTCAAAATGGGTTTACAAGATAAAGCATGCAGTAGATGGGAGTATCGATAAATACAAGGCAAGATTCGTGGCTAGAGGGTTCTCCCATCATGAGGGAGAAGACTATGATGAGACGTTTGCTCCAGTTGCCAGATATACCTCTATTAGAGCCATCATATCTCTTGCAGCATCCATGGGTTGGATTTTACATCAAATGGATGTAAAGACCACTTTTCTCAATGGAGTAATTGAGGAAGAATTATACATATAGTAACCTCAAGGTTTTGAGGTACACCCGGGAGAAGCCCATGTATGCATATTAAATAAGGCCTTGTATGGACCCAAGAAAGCTCCAAGAGCTTGGTATGCACAAATTGATAGTTACTTGATGAGACTTGGATTTTCCAAGAGCTATGCTAATCCACATCCTTGTTACAAGGTTGTGAATGATGAACTTGTGATCCGGATACTATATGTTGATGATTTGTTTCTGACAAGTGCGGAGGCTCTCATTATTGAGTGTAAGAAGGATCTAGCCTTTGAATTCGATATGAAGGATATTGGTCTCATGCATTATTATTTGGGACTAGAGGTATGGCAGAAACATGGTGAAATCTTCCTAGGGAAAGGGAAGTATGTTGTAAAGGTCCTTTAGAAGTTTGGGATGATGGATTGAAAGTCCATGGCAACTCCCATGGTGACAGATATAAGGAAGTTGAGAGACTTTGATTCTGATCCACTAGATTCATCCATCTACCAGCAGTTGATTATCTCATTGATATATTTGGTGAATACCCAGTCAGACATTTGCTTTGCTTTGAACGTGTTGAGCCAGTTCCAGGTGGAACCTAGACATGAGCATTGGATAGTTGCAAAGCATATTTTTTATTTATCTTCGTGGGATGCTAAATTATGGTTTGAGATATGCCTCAAACAATGATGTACAATTGCATGGATTTACTGATTCACATTGGGAAAGGAGTGCAGATGACAGAAAGATTACTTCTGATATATGTTTTAGTTTGGGATCTACTATGATATCATGGGCTAGCAGGAAAAAAAAGTTTGTTGCACTCAGTACTACAGAAGCATAGTATATTGCAGCTTGTGATGATTGTACAAAAGCAGTATGGCTTCGTAAGCTCATTTATGGACTATTTGATTAACTGTTGGATTCGACTATGATATATTGTGATAATCAGAGTAGTTTGAAGATTTCAAAGAACCCTATGTTCCATGACAGGTCGAAGCACATTGAGATTAAGTACTATTTTCTTTGTGATAAAGTCCATAGGGGAGAAGTGATTCTCTAATACATCTCCATTATGAGCAGACAACTGATATTTTGATGAAGCCTTTGTCCAATATAAAGTTTGCATGCTTGAGGGACAAGCTGGGACTCATGGAGATTTATCCCTTGACTGAAAGGAAGGAGATGACTTCCTCAGTTGGGAGTGAGTGTTGATATATGGCATCATGGATAGTCAATGTACTGGTGGACAAACATTCTCCCTATGGAGAATGGTCCAGGTTGACAAATTGTTGATGTGTATCATCCTAGTACATCTTAGATATGATGCAGTAGCATCATGCTAGTAAGCTTAGAGATGATGCAGATGACTCGCATCATGTCAATACAACTTAGAGATGGTGTATCGACACCATGCTAGTACGATTTAGAGATGATGCAAATCATGCCAGTACAACTTAGATATGATGCATTTTCATCATGCTAGTACTACTTAGAGGCAATGTAGACGGTACTCCACATCATGCCAATACATATTAGATATGATACATTCACATCATGCTAGTACGACTTATAGATGATACAGTGGAGAGGATGGTTCTTGTAGCCATTACAAGGTATTCAACATTTGTTGGGAGAATCATTATTCTAGGACGTAGGTGTGCATTAGAAGAATGGTCCCTATATCACTCTATTGAGTGAGTGACCTATGTGAGGCACTCTATTGAGTGCGCTAGGTTCAACACATGACTTATTCATCATCATGCTCGATTACTCAGATGGAGTATGGCCTCAAGAGATTATGCAGATGATGATATGATTTGATGCCAAGATATTGTTGTACTACATGGTGATAGCTTGTATAGCTATTAGTTTATTGCAATGTAGACTGTGTGTCTCTCGGCAGTAGTTATGTACTATTGTGGTGGATGTGTTCCACTAGTAGTGATGGTATGTCACTAGATAGTAGTTGTGCGCTACTAGGAGTGGTTGTGTACCACTGTATAGTAGTTGTGTACTACTATGGATCGACATTGTTGTGATATATTGGATGGCACTGTAGTAACTGTGTACAAATATTGGATTGTCATGGAGACTACGAGTAGTGTTGAAGGTGTTCCCTAGACTAGTGTACCAAACAGTAGTGTTGGAGGTGATTGTCATCTAGATGGATAGTGATGATGATGCTCATGACTTGATCTGCGTGATCATGATATAGCTTGTGTGGTTATGATGATGCTACCTGTAGAATGGTCTGCAAGACTATGTGAGCCTTTCCCATGCCATGTGAAATGGATGGATGTGTTTGAGACCATTACAGTTAATGCATCCCTAACTAGGAGGCAGTGTTGATATTATGGTAGTTGTGGGAGGTATTAACCTCCATGTGTAACCTTTGGTTAGAATAGAATATTTTGGAAGCAGGAGAAACCCTAAACAGATGTGTAAAAACCCTAGAAGACAAGTCGACTCAATAGAATAAATTATATTAAAGTATTACCCACCAGAAGGAGAAGTTTTCCTAGACAGTTCACAAGGAGCACTATAAATAGAGGGCGCTTGAGCTCATTTGAACTCACTCACCTCACTCACTCTCTCAAGTGTGGTGCAAGTTTGGAGCTACAAGTAGAAGAATGGAAGGTGGATCCTATGGGGTGATTCTTGGTCTCCCTCTCTAGCGTTATCTAGCCTAAGATATGTGCCCTACCCTCTAGTATATCTTGGTGGTATTCTTGGTGGAATTATTGGTGGTATTTTGATTTTATTGGTGGTATTCTTGGTAAGTGCAACTGCAACTACTGCAGCTGAGTATTTCTATTGTTCTGTGGATTTGGAATTTTTTGTCTAGTGAGCTATCTTTGGAGAAAGATGTGCTCTCTTAGTTATATGTTGGTTCTAGTGTTTCTTCCAGAATCATTCTATATAGTAAAGGTGATGGTGGTCGGGGGTGGCTGCATGGCTATGGTTGGGTGACAATAGTGATATTGTCTATGGTAAAACGAGCACATCAATATTTTAACACATCAAAGTGTACCAAATCAAGTATCCCAACTGATCTATTGTCACTACTTGGAAAGAAAATCTTGGTGTACTTCATAAGAGCACACCCCATGCATACCTCCTGATTCTCAATGTTGAACTGTGGCAATCCTGTCACAATCTCCCTCAACACCCTCATATCTCCATGATGCAAATGAGCCATCCTCCTATGCCAAATCTCACACAATTGATTGTTGTCACAACTACTAGCCAAAGCATGTAATGGCTGAAAATTGAATCTGTACAGTTTCCCATCACGAGTCCCAATCACTATGGAGGATGTGATATTGGAACCCTTAGGGTAAATTAGGACCTCGTCACCTCATAATGACACCTCAAATCCCCTATCTTGAATGGTGGAAATTGATATCAGGTTCTTCTTCAACCAAGGGACATACAAGACATCCCTAAACACCATGGGTGGCCTCAACTCCCTCTGAAAGGAAATTGTTCCATGCTTGGGCGCCCTATGTTACACATCAAAATTATTCAGTTCGATAATGTCACATTCTCATTGTTGTAAGTGTCACACTTTTGTCACAAGTGTCGTAATTGTCGCATTCTCATCACATAAGTGTTGCATCATGAACAACACCATGAGAACACTTGATAGAACCCCTAAAACATGTTAGAAGAAGAAGCGCCGCCATTTGGCAGATGGAACAAAGTGTCTTTCTATGAGAATTAGTCATCTTGGAAAACTTTTGGAAGATCAGTTCTCCCTTGCTCATATACAGGGAACGCTAGCGCTCCTTGTCTAGCTAGCAAGAAGCGTTGTAGCACTATGTTGCCCATTGTAAAGGAGCATCAATTGGTTGAGAAAATCTTGGGAAGAAATCCCCTTTTTTTCTAAGGACAGCTATCAATAATTCGAGTTATTTTGGCTCAAATCTAACCCTTAAGATACATCTAAGGGAGATAGAAAAATTGATGGAGTCATATCCTCAACTAATCCCAAATATAACCAAGGTGGTTGGGATTCCCAAAGCCTATAAATGGAGGCATTCTCATGGTGAACATGGAGGAAAATAATCAGCAAAATCATTGTCATTTTGATCGTGCATCTTTCGAGCAAGGGGTTGGACGAGGAGGACTTGGAGAAGCTGTTGCAACACCATCCTTGATTGTAAGCATCTCTTTAAAGTTCTCATCAATATACTTGGCCTATTTCCTTCTAATATGTGTCTACATATATTTGTCTATGTTTGTTCTAATCCTTCATAGATAGATCAATTTTGTCTAATCCATTAGAGTAGGAGACAGTGATTTGTCTTTTGTCATCCATCTCAGGTATTATTCGTAAATTGCAGATTAGAGCAGCATGGACAAGCTTTGAAAGTGAGGTACATCATGTTATCCCTCTTACTTTCTTTTTTTATGGACATAATTAATCTATAGGAATGGTAGTGACCAGAAGTAGTCTTATGTCTTGGTAGAGGGGTCTATACTCCAAGGGAAAATTCACTTGTTTGCAGGGGAATTATTTCATAACATAAATTGGCGAATCCACTCGGGATCGAAGATTTTAGTTTTGGTTATTTCCTTGGTTTGTACTTGCCTTTTTCCTATATTTGGATCATGTTTGTTGATTTGATCTGTCTGTACATCTTTCATCTTTGCTAAAGTTGCCTTACAGAGCCTCTGATTGAATTTTCCTGAGTTTTTGAATTTTCTGGGTTTTTCCAAAACTTTTCTTAGAACTAGCACCCTCTCCAGCTTAAGCCAGAGCATTGATATCTTGATCAATGCTCCCCCAGAGTGTATTATGGAGCGGTGTAGTGCTATGGTGTTGTTACTACAAAAGCGCCAATTTTTTCTTGCCTTGAAAAATTGTTGATTGTCTGTTTGTTGGGTATGGTTCTTCGATCTTTTCCTTTGGATCAAATCCTATTCTATCAGGTCTTGTCTTATGTTTGACTTACAACTTTTTTATTTTCTCTCTTTTAGTCTTGATTGGGTTTTGTGTTGTCTTTCTTTATCGCAAAAATGATCGTATTTCCTCAAACTTGGGTTCTTTTTGCTACTCTTTTTGTTTATCTAATTGATTGGAGGTTGTTATAAGGAAAGTCATTGATCTCAGTATTGTTTACTTGGTTGTTGATCACTTACTCAATTCCGAAAGGATATTAAGTTTGATTCTTTTCTTTTTGGTATTTTTCTTTGAGTGGATACTTTGTTCCTCTTTTAGTCTCTTATTGACTTCTGAGAGTGTCTTTGTTTATTTTCTTTTGCTCCTTCCTTTTCAAAATCATAGTAGTGAAACTATTTTTCATTATTAGTGAAAGTAAGAAGCATTAGACAAATTATTCAATTTACATTTACAATCAAACAAAGAGATACTTACATGTATTGGTTTTGAATATTGGAAAAGTTTTTCTTTATCATGTGGTATTTGTTAGAATTCTTGTTGAGAATGAAATTGCATGAAATTTTCATTCTTAAGTGTTTATTAGTGAAAGAAAATAAACTCTTCTCCTTCCCATAACTAGAAGTTCATTTAAAAGAAAAGTTGCATCTCATTCTTTTCATATTTTTTGGAGTCGAGTACCAAACATCATCAGTTTCACTTTCATTCACCTTTGTGTAATGAACAACCATTAAAATTAACGCTAATTAAAATTAATCTAGAAACTTTTTATTTTTAAGATATTTACACCAACAATAGACTAGGACTAGAGATTTGGAATAGGCTGTGAGAATAACTCTCCAAAGCATTCAATACAAACTCAGAATCTTGTGATAGGGAGAATAAATCCAATTTTCGTATAAGAATAGTTGGGATCCCCCTCTCACACAGGGGTTACGCACGAGGCCATGTTCAGAAGAGCAACGAATATTATCCCTCTAAGGCTTAACTATTCATAGCAGTCAAATCGTATATTAGGCATTCTTCTTGAGGTTCAACTGTCTTCATTTGGTCTTGGAGTTTCTTGAATTCCAAATATGTTTGGGGTCCTCTAGAGTTTATCGGTCCACTTGTCCTCAGTTCTCTTGAAGGATTTCGGACTTGATATCCCACCCATATGTTCGAACTTGACTATCGACTGTACCCACCCAGAGCTGACTATGAGTTGGTATCCATAGTAGACACAATCTTTAGGGTCCTTACATGAGGTGACGGTGAAGGGAAGTCTTCGTTGTACCTGGAACAGACGTTGGTCAAAGTCACTTGGGCTCCTTGGAGGGTAACCTACGGGTAAAACTGTGAGGAATCTTGCACCAAGGTGTAAGTCTATTAAGTAGGTTGCCAATGTAATTGATCCACCCACTCATATCCTAGCCCCTTCTCACTTTGATCACGCGATGTTGGATTTCATCACCAACTAGTACATTCATTGAGAGAAGGCATTGTTTGCTTGTTGGTTTTCTAGATTTTTTAGCAAGTGTTGTTTGTTTACTTTAGTTATCCTTCCAAATTGAGATTGTGGATGATAAAGGTCTTTGTCGATCACGTAGGATGCAAGGGTTTCCTCCATAAGGCTACAAACCCTTACCTCCTAATTCACCTGAAGACACTTACCGTGAACAGGTTGGGAGCCATTCATATGTTGAGAGTGTTGCTACTCCTTTGCTAGCAAATCTTGAGAGAGCCATAGTTATAGTTGAGGAAGGCACCCTTCCTATCAACCCCTCTTTGAAAGTGCCTCTCGATCCACTCCTTGTCCAATTGGATTCCTCAAGTAACGTTATAGTAGAATATTACCCTCACTTACCATCAAGGCCATATAATCGGCTAGATATGGAACCGATACAACCAAATTTTAGTGAAGAATACACCACTCATACATGTTCTGTTGAAATGGTATATCCACAACAAAATCTTGTTCATTCTATATGGAGGACTCCATCAGGATGATATATTTACGAAAAAAAAAAAATTAGTTGACTGCCTTTTGACCCTCCTCATGCCTCTACCATCGTCGGTGTGGAGGAAGGACCATCAGATCATCCCATTAACCGTCTCATTGAACAAACAATCGATATTTCTACCACTTAATGGAAAGTTCTATGTGAAATAGGAGTTGCTTTTCCCCGTAATGTGCAAAGTACCTTAACCGTTACACCTTGTTGGCAAATATTTAACAGACAACGCATGCTTGTTTGCTTGTCATTGACGGCAAGTACAACAATGAAGATGGTATGAGTACAGAAAGTATGTAATAGATGGGCATTATGAGAAGACACTGCAGAGAAGATTTGAATAAGCTCAAAAGAGATAGTGTAGAGGATTGTTGGCATATCATCGATGGAAAAATCAGAGTAAGTAGAAAAAAGTAAGCTCGGGAGGAGAAGCAACATTTTTTATCGTTGGATCCCATTTTAATTCCCGAAAGAAGGAGGACCGTTACATCTGATTTTAGACAAGGAGAACGCACAGAAGAGGAGGACAGATCTTAGGCGTCATATCTGAGCATAAGTTTCGACCATCGTTGGATCAGGGAGAACCTGTACGTTCATTAAAGTGCAAGGAGAAGTGGGCTCACAAAATCCTGAAAGTAGGACCGTCCATCTTCAGGCAGGACACGTGGTGAAAGATCATCATGTCGTTGACTGGAAAGTCAAAGGAACGGGGTTCCCTAACCTCTCAAATTCGCGATATGCGAAATCGTGAAACTATCTTAGCCGTCAGATCGAGGTTTGTTCTGGACCATTGATCCAGCTCCATCTCGGAGTCTCGCCTATCACGACTTGGAGTGATGAGAACCTACATCTAATGAACAGTGAGATGTGAGATCGTGAAAAGATCAGGACCATCGGATCACCAAGAATGTGGACCATTGATCTGAGCTCCATCTCGGAGCTTTTCCTATCGCGACTTGGAGAGGCAAGAAACATAACCATTGAAATTGCGATATGCGAAATTGTGATTTAATCGTAGCCTTCAGATCAAGGTGTGATCTGGACCGTTGATCCGACTCCATTTCGGAGTTTCGCGAATCACGACTTGGAGAGGCAAGAAACATAACCACAAGAACGTTGAAATCGCGATATGCGAAATTGCGATATGATATGAGTTGTTGAATCAAGATCAGATCTGAACCATTGAATCATAGGACAAGTGGCAAGCAATTGGAGTTTCATTGACTTGGAGTCAACGGAGCATGGTGTGGAAACTCGTGAAATATGAAGCACCTTTTTGGCACAGCCTATGGTCATCTCCGGTGGTCACGAAAAGGGAAGGAGTCAGTTCAGATAAGCTCCATTTCAGAATTTTGAGGATCGCGACTTGGAGAGTCGAGATGCCTCATCTCCAGATTCATGAAATGCGAAATAGTGAAATCACTTTATGCATAAGCGCGTGGTCACAGCCATTGGGCACATCGATGGAAGATGGAGGAAGAAGCTATAGGTGCTAAGCTTCACCACAGGGATCTCGAAATGGCGAATTACGAAATGGCGAAACAGGCACAAGATTCTTTATTCTTAATCCAATGGTTCAAGTGAGTTTGAATATGATCGAAGGGTTACTGTTCCATCTCATAGTTAATTGATTAGTTACAAATTTGTTAGCTAAATTAAGTCATGATTCATGATTTGTTGGCGTTTCAGTTGCTTAGACGGTTTTCTTTTGCCTAAGAAGATGCGAAGTGTAACTGCTATGGGTGTGGTGCATAAAAGAAAAAGATACAGACTATGCGTGGTTGGTTGTTCTAGACGAAAAATGAATTAAACTTTAAGAAAGGGAAAATCACAAGATGCGCAGGGTGAGACTGAAAATATGTGAAGTGTGAGATAAAACTCAGAGAAGAGTAACAGATGAAGAAAAGACTTGAAGTAGAGCAGAATGACAGAACAAGTTGAAGCAGAGCAGAATTGCATAACAGAAAAAGGAAGAGAAGAATTGCAGAACAGTTAGAAGAAGACCAGATTTACAGAACAGAGAAGAAGTGGTAAGAAGTGATTTATCTGTGTAGTTGGTTGTTTAATTATTCATTTATATTCTAGGGTGGTTGGGAGGTGCTAGGGAGGATTGTTGTCCTCAAAGGTTCAAGTGGGAGCTTGAACACAGGGAGTTGTAGCTTCCATCTGGTTGCAGCCAGAGAAACCAGGGTGGCAGGGTGGTGCAAGGGAGAACAAGTGT
>SNQJ01S0009841.1:167957-192733 GCA_010110895.2 Picea sitchensis
CAGTAATCCAACATAGTGGACACGTCCCTACCGGGGGACAATCATCCTTCCACACACCAGTGTCGAATGGGCGGTAACCCCCTTTCGTCAGTCAAACCCGAGTTGTTACCCAATCGATGGCAGTCAGATAGCCTTCTTTCACCGAAACCCCCCACAATCCTAGGGACCATCCCAAGGAGGTACGTTTAATCAACAATATCAAGGAGGGCCATCAAACCCCAACCCACAATGAGGAATACCAAATCCCAATCCTTCTAGATTACATTATGGAAAACCTTTCCTGGGGGTCCCGAATCCCACTTGGGGTCCTCAAGGTCAACAAGATTATCGTCCTCAAGGGCCAAATCCTTACCATCCTCAAGGAAAACCTATTTACCCTCCTCAAGGGCACATTGGTTATCCACCTCAAGCTAATCAAGTGAACTATCCTCCCCCTCTGTTACACTAGTTATCCTCCCCAAGGCCAAATGGGCTTCCCTTCTCCTTTCATGCACATTCCTCAACAAATGAATCCTACCTTTGTTGGTCAACAACAATAGTATATGGGATGGCATGATGGCTACAACTATCCACCTCAACCAATTTACAGCCCTATTGGTGTACCCATGCCACACCAGTATCATCCTTGGGTCAATCGACAGCTACCGTTCTAAGCCACTCTAGATCTACCAGATCTATCAAGATTGACAAATGATCCCATATTACATTCTCCTTTCTAGCCGGTTATTTCTGCTAAATTACCTTCCAATATTCTGAAGTTTGACAAGAAACCTGGTGAAGACACTAATAACCACGTTATGACTTTTCATCAATGGTGTTCATCAAATTCACTAATGGATGATTATATTTGGTTGCGTATTTTCCAGCATATACTTACGAGTTCAACAACCAAATGGTACATTGTGTTACAACGCGAAACTTTTCAAGATTTTAATTCCCTTGCCATGGCTTTTCTCATGCACTTTCATTTACCCATCCATTATGATACTGGTACATAATCATTGACCTCCCTTCGTCAAAGCAACTCCATACACATATCGGATCATACTCATGAGTGGAGACGACGACGAAAGTTGATCAAAGCATGCATTCCTGACCAGTTATTGGCTGAATGGTTCACTAAATCACTTTTACCTCCTATTGCTTGTGACATAGCCATGGGTGGTGTCGTTACTGAAGAGGAGGCCATTGCTCGCACCTAGTATCTGGACTTGGTATATTCCCAAACCGTTACTTTGTATGAATTGATATTGAAAGCTCCATGTACATCAATCGATCCATCAAAACCATCCTCCACTGCTCACGTAGATGGAGTTATCGGTTCCATCAAAACCCAATCAGTTCATAGTCGATTGGTATGATTAATCGCTCAGTCACTGCCCCCACTACTGGATCAACTTCACTCTCACCAAGCTCCACCCCGACTCAAGTATCTGAGGTGAATGCAATTCAATATGATTCTCCACAACAGCCAGATGGGAAGAATAAAATAAAGAATAAACTGAAGAAAAACAATAATCCAACTGAAAATGAAAAAACACAAGCACAACCACCTACTACTGAGAAACAACTACAGTGGAAACCAAAATTTCCATGTCTCATTTGTGGTGATGATCACTACACACGGGATTGTCCTCATTGCAATGAAGTTCCAAAACATTTTAAAGGAAACTCTCAACCCGTTGTGTTGACACATCCTTTTCCACAGTAGTAGTTGTTGGTTGTACAAT
The DNA here is from genome assembly GCA_010110895.2 of Picea sitchensis. Classification (NCBI taxonomy): domain Eukaryota; kingdom Viridiplantae; phylum Streptophyta; class Pinopsida; order Pinales; family Pinaceae; genus Picea; species Picea sitchensis. Next base: position 169,688 of record SNQJ01S0009841.1, read on the forward strand.
CTCTTGCACCTCCAATAGGAGGAAATCCAAATCATCCTCCTAGTGAGGAAGCTTCATCGAGTCCGCACATTTACATGTTTAATGGGATAGATTTGACCACTCGTACCACGACATATGACACATCTTCGGCTAAACCTGATAAGGAAAAAGTAATTAATGGTACTGCATCGGATCCACCATCCACCACCGTTACTCCTCCATATGGGCCACTCCAAATTGAGAAACCTACTTTTGACTCTATCTTATGTCCAGCCAAGAGTATAATTCGAAAGTCGACTTTCAATCATAATTCATGTGTTGCTCAAAACTACAACATTGTTGAATATTTTTCCCAAGCACCATGTGTTATGTCAGCTCTCAAAGGTATACAACATTGTCCTAGTCAACATAGGACTCTCTTGGCAACCATCAAAGCAATAGATCTTGAGTCATCTAATAATATCATGAGTAATTTTAAATCATGACTCTCTCACCAACTTGCCTTCCAAATTGATGTCATTGTCCACAATCAACATATTCATCGAACGATCTTGGACAAGGGAGCTTCCACATGTGTCATGTCTTTGGCTTGTTGGAAAGGCCTCAAATCACCTGGTCTTAATGAATCTCCCACCATGTTATGATCATTTGATGGGAGATGATTCCGTCCTCATGGACTATTACAGTCCTTAGTCATTCAATTGGGAGGCAAGACTGTTTCAGCAGATGTTGAAGTAGTCGATGCTCCCCTCGATTACAACTTTCTTCTAGAAAGAAGTTGGTTTTATGCTATGACTGTCGTCACTTCCTCGGTATTTCGATGTGTCTAGTTTCCCCATCAAGTTAAAATTGTGACTATCGACCAGTTGGATTACTGCACCCCCGAYACTCGCACTCAAACAACCAACAAGATTCCTTTCTGGGARATTCGAAGATCACTTATGAAAGTGTTGGAGTAGGTCTCTTAAAAGACTCTTCACTTATGGGTACCTTTCCTACACCTCTTCCTCCCACTATGCAACATATCATAATGATCAATATGATCTCGACTATGGCACATCAATCCTACAAATCATCTGATCCATGCATTGTGCCTAGTCCTTTATAATTTGATGCCCTAGGTGACACCATGCCACTTAGTCCCGAAGAGGTTGAATCCAACGCCATCCAATCTGCCTCTCCTTCACCAAATGACCAACATCTGTTGGAATCTACAAATTACTCGTTACCATCCTAGTTAGAGTCCTTATCCTCTACTTTCGATTACATCCTATAGATTTTTCCATCCGACAAATCTATTATGGAAATGCTTAGTATCAACGAGGCACCATGGGATGATAACAACCATCATTCATCCTTTCTTTCGAGTTTGGATGACATTGAGAAAGATATATCCTCTATATTTCCTAGAGATATCGTCGATTGTCCCCAATCTCCAATACTCACTCAGGATACCATCTCTGAGGGGAATTTGGGAAAAATATCTTCTACGATTATTTTCGACGTATCAATCAAAGAAGTTATTGTGGAAAACATTCAGCTAGGCACCAATTGTTCAACTAAAGAGGTTGAAACTTACACCACCTTGTTCAAATAATTATGTGACATCTTCGCTTGGAATTATGAAAAAATTGCAGGGATCGATCCACCGATAGTTGTGCATGAAATCCAAACTTACCCAGGAGTTAAACATGTAAGACAAAGACTTCGCCCGATTCATCCTAAGAAAATCGCGGCCATAAAGGCATAAGTCAAAAAACTGTTAAAGTCTGGTTTTATTTATCCTGTCCCTCTGACTGAATTTATTTCCAACATCGTTCTGGTCACTATGAAACAAGGGACCATTCATGTTTGCGTCGATTATTGGGATCTCAATGAGGCTTGTGCCAAGCACAATTACCCTACACCCTTTATTGACCAAATTATCAATAATTGTGTCGGAAGCATCATTTTCTCCATTATGGATGGATTGTTCGGATATAACCAGGTTGACATTCTACTAGCTTATCAACATAAAACAACCTTCATCTGCCCTTTGTGTACTTTCGCTTATCTAAAATTACCTTTTGGCCTTAAAAATGTTGGAGCTTCTTTTCAGCAAGTCAAGTCGTATGCATTCCACGATATCAAACATATTGTTGAACCTTACCTCGATGACTTGCCCGCTCACTCGTCTCATCGATGAGACCACTTTGGTCACCTATGAGCCATCTTTCTTCGATGTCAATTTTACAACATCCATTTAAACCCCCATAAATGCATTTTCGTGGTTGAATTAGGGTGACTCCTCGGATTCGTAGTCTCCAAAGATGGGATTAGGGTGGATCCCTTAAAAGTCAAAGCCATTCTAGCTTTACCTCCTCCCAATAATCCAAACCAACTGCAAAGTTTGCAAGGTAAAGAAAATTTTCTTCGCCACTTCATTTAAAAATACGCCAAAATCACTAAAGGATTTATGAGATTGTTGAAGAAAGATACCCCTTTCATTTGGGATGAAACTACTCAACGCTCATTCGATGCCCTTAAGCATGCCTTAACGAACACACCTCTTTTACACCCACTGGATTATGCAAAAAACCATATTCTTTATTTGGCTACGTCTACTTCCACTATTTCTATGGTGTTAGTACAAGAGGATAATGACAACGACAAATATGTGATTTACTATCTGAGTAAGAATCTATCTGGTCCCGAGCTCCGATATTTGCATGTTGAAAAGTTGGCTCTGGTAGCAGTTATTGTCGTCCAGAGATATCACCATTACATTCTATTACACACTATCATGGTCATCGTAGACTCGAACCCCATGTACCACATCTTGAATCGCCAAGTACTTGGGGGAAAATATTCCAAATGGATCATTATTCTCCAAGAATTCAATCTCGGATTTGCCAAATCAAAAGCTAAGAAATCATTGGTTTTTGCGGAATTATTTTGCGTTATTCTCTATATTGATGAGGATATTGAACCTAGTGATTCTCTTCCTGATGAATCCATGTTCCTCATTAGTACGTCTAATCCTTGGTACAAAGATATTTTTCTCTGTCTCCAAACCCAATGTTTTCAGCCAAGCATTTCACGTGATGAATGACATCGCATTCGACACCACTCAAAATGCTACCTCATCAATAGTGACACATTGTACTATCGTGGCATTGATATTGTCCTATGACGTTTCTTAACCCATGATGAAGCTAAAAAAAAATTAAATGACTGTCACCTTGGATCTTGTGGCGATCATCTTTTTGGGATGGCCACAGCCCAGAAAATCTTACGTGACGGGTATTTTTCCCCTTCTATATTCAAAGATTGCATCGAGGCCATTAAAAAATGCCCTGCTTCTCAAATCTTTCAGAAGAAAGCATGTACTCACCCTACTCCACTGCATCCCATTGTCATTGTCGACCCCTTTGCAAAATGGGGTATCGATTTTATGCAATGTAAGCCTACCTCGATCGAGGGGCACGGTTATATCATCGTCATCGTTGATTATTTCACTAAATGGGTTGAGGCTATGCCTACATTCCTTAACGATGGCCACACTACAACACTCTTCATATTTAACCACATCATCACTCGATTCGGTGTCCCATAAGCTATTGTAACTTATCATGGATCACATTTCCAGAACCAGATGATGGGTGAATTGTGCATCAATCTAGGTTTTCGCCATGAAAACTCACCCCCCTACTATCCTCGAGAGAATGGACAAGTTGAAGCCATCAACAAAGTCCTAAAGACCATGCTGCAACGCATGGTGGGTGTTGAGCCTCATTTTTGTCATCTCCAATTGCTTTATCTTGTCCCATATCCTAACCAGTTTTGCCTCATACATATGCACTCTTTGCCTATTTTCCTCAACAGACATGTCATTTAACAATTGCTTTGTACATGAGGTAATATTCATTTAGTCATGATTTATGTGGTTTATTGATGGTTAGAATTGGATAATTAATGTTCAAATTCTTTCTAATTACTTTGATTAATTTAAGCAACTTCATGACCAAGCATCACTTCATCTGGTACTCATCTTCGGGATTCATCCGATAATTTCGCTGGTACGGTACTGCAACAACCAACTGTTATATTATGGTACTCCATCTAATCTGGTACCAACACTGTGGTGATCTGGTACCACCTCCACCTGATCCGGTACCAACTCTGCACCTATTCTAGTACCACCATTGCGTTGATCCAGTACTCTGATCTGTTACTGTGCTAGTCCAGTACCAACTGTGTCAGTCTGGTACCAGCATCCTACAGGATTCTGGTACCAGATTTGCACCTCGATTTTCATGCATATAAACATGAATCTCAAAATTATGGGATATGGGTTTTATCCAAAGCAGTGTTTACATGTAGACATGTCAGGGGGAACAATTCAACCAAAATTCATCAAATATTTCTAAACTGCCAAATTGCGCCTCGAGTTGTGTGTGGATGGGAGATGATCTTTCAAAACAACCAAATGGGTTTATCTAGAACCCAGCTAGCTTGAAAACCCAAAAATGGTTTGGAAAAAATCATCTACTACTTGGAAGATACAAAGGGTTCTTTGAGGCCAATTTGCCTAAATTGCCAATTTTTCAGAAATTCTAGGATCATGCCCAGATTTGTGGAAAATGCATCTCCTTGATTAGCTAATGGTTGTACTCGACCTCCATTGATGGAAAATGGTTGTTATTTGATTGTTCATGTATTGGCTTGTCTAGAGCCAAATTTGTAATGTAAAAAGCATATAAATTGAGTTATGGCTCTAAGCCAAGGGGAGGAATTGTTATGATGTAAGATTGGTTCTTGAAGGAGAGAAATTAAGTAAAGCACAGTTATGTTGTAAGTTTTTCTTTGGAACAAATGTGAATTGTATCTCCATTTTTATGAAGAAATGATATAACTTCTATTATAGATTATATGTTTGTGTTTACACCTTCTCTGTTGTAATTTATCTTAAGAGCTAGCTTGTTGGTACGGCAAGGGCCCACCGACCCAACTAAGGTAAGTCTCTTTGTAATTAATTGTGAATATGATTTTTATCTCCTACGTGTGTGTGTGCGTGTGTGTGAACAAAGTATTTTCATATTTTGATTAAGCATTTAATTCCTTCTCTGAGACGTTTTAGTGATGCATTTGGTAGTAGGTCTTCTGGATGTATGGTAATTTTGAATAAGAGAGATTTGTGTATATGATATCTTTGAGTAATGGTTTGACATATTTGTGTGAGTGTGGAAGGACAATTATTTACTTTAAGTGCGTTAACTTTCTGTCTAGACAAATGCTATAATGTTGTTTCCATTATGCATATCTAAGAACGGTTTGGATCTCTATCTTTCACTGTACATGAACCTGTAATGGAGCATACTACCATACTCAACTTTCTTTCCAGGAATTATTTAGGTTTCACTTTGCATATACATGTACAATTAAGACCTCCATCTCTCACATACATGCGCTTACAATGGAGTGTTTATACTATGCTTGGTAGTTCTTTTAGCTCAGTTAAGTTTCCAGAATGTTAATGAGTGATTGTGTGGTTGTTACAGGAGATAGAATCATAGCCCATCTCTATCTTTCATGAGCCAACAATGAGCAAGATCTATCCTTTGAACAATAATTCTTAGTTATACATTTGTTGATCAATTTTGCTTTCTAGATTTTGAATTGTATGTGTGGAGTGTTATTTGAAAGGTGTGAAACAGAGTGTTTAGTTTCATAAGTAGTTTTTTTACATATACTATACTCAGCAGACATAGTTAAACCACCTGTTGCTGGCACATATAGTGTAACAACTCTATTGATTACGAATCCTGGTCGTTAATTTATGTTTGGTAATATATTATGCATATAATTGCACCAACATTTGGCGTCGTTGCCAAGGAGTTATAAACGGTAATAGGTAGTATTTGGATTAGATTGCTTTAATGGTTTTGGATTGGTTTTATGGACGACCTAAGGGCGGAGAGAAGATGGTAAGACGTGAGGGAAGAGCCCATACATCCACTTTAGTGGGGTTGCTCCAAAGTTAGGTTGTCCTCTCCCTTTCATGCATAAGTGTTTTTCTTTTAATGCAAGAGTGTTTGTCCTTATTTTATGCAAAAGTGTGTTTTTATTTGTGCAAATTTAGTTTTATTTATGATGAGCTAACTTGTGTGAATCGATAACCTGGTGACAGCAGGGTCCCAGTAATGCCAGGATTTCAAGTTTGGTGTGTTTAATTTTTGCAAATAGTTTTAAAATTCATATCTTTGATGATAAATCATGTTTGGGGTGATGTAAGAACCCTCGAGTACTAATTTTTGTTGCGAGGCAGGGATCATCAACCAGCTAGAGTAATTCACGGATGATCAAGAGATTGAATAATGTTCCTCCAAAAACTTTCTCACATTCTAGCAGTAGTTGGGATATACGCCTCTCAGGAAGAGCATATCTTGACAGCAGTCAAGAATTTATTTGTCTCTCCATAAGAAGATTTAGAAGTCCCCTTAGATTCCTATTGTCAATTTGTTGAGGAGACTAAAGAATCATCGATAGAATTCAATGGAGAGCAACCATTGGAACCTGAGATTGAGGAGTTATTAGCATGCCTCTCAGCAGATCCTGTATGTACTCCAAAGACCAATCATCTTGAAGTAGATAATCTGCATAGCATGGAAAAGGAGCACATGTTGTATGACCTAAAAAAAATAGAGAAACAAGAATATCATGATCTTATTGAAAGATGATTTCAATTAGTTATCAGGTCACACTACTCTTTTACTTTTCATTATTGTTTGATCTCATCATCAAAGCAGTTCGTCTTTCATACTCCGATATGCATTAAAATTTATCTTTTAAACCCAAGTATGGATATATTTCTAACCTTGTTACACATATGGATTCACTGGAAGTATTCCTATACTTGAAGGACATTTTATTTTGTTCAATTAAAGTAGGATAGTAAATAAATGTTGCAATGCAACCTATCTTTCATACTTTTCATAAATGGGAATGTCAAAAGCTAATAAAGCAATCGGTTTAAGATCTTTTGTTCCTATAGTAGATTTCTTTCTAAAAGTTATGATAATTTTGTTTGGAATTTAATGAGAAGGTAATCTCTTCATCCTCCAAATGCACACATATACTGGAAGGGTTTCAAAAGCGGAGAAGGCATCCTTGCCAACGGAAGATAACACTTAAGGGAGTGCTTCATGACCTACTTCTTCAAATTTCTTCTTTTTCCTTAAGTTGTTAAAAAAATATAATGCATTTGTGCTTTATCCTTACCTATCTATCTATTGAGGAGTTATTAGTATGCCTTTCAACAGATCCTATATGTACTCCAAAGACCAATCATATTGAAGTAGATAATCTGTGTAGCATGGAAAAGAAGCACATGTTGTATGACCTAAAAAAAGAAGAGAAACAAGAATATCATGATCTTATTGAAAGATGGTTTCAATTAGTTATCAAGTCACACTACTCTTTTACTTTTCATTATTGTTTGATCTCATCATCAAAGCAGTTCATCCTTCATACTCCGATATGCATTAAAATTTATCTTTTAAACCTGAGTATGGATATATTTCTAACCTTGTTACGTATATGGCTTCACTGTAAGTATTACTATACTTGAAGGACATTTTCTTTTGTTCAATTAAAGTAGGATAGTAAATAAATGTTGCAATGCAACCTATCTTTCATACTTTTCATAAATGGGAATGTCAAAAGCTAATAAAGCAATCGGTTTAAGATCTTTTGTTCCTATAGTAGATTTCTTTCTAAAAGTTATGATAATTTTGTTTGGAATTTAATGAGAAGGTAATCTCTTCATCCTCCAAATGCACACATATACTGGAAGGGTTTCAAAAGTGGAGAATGCATCCTTGTCAATGGAAGATAACACTTAAGGGAGTGCTTCATGACCTACTTCTTCAAATTTCTTCTTTTTCCTTAAGTTGTTAAAAAAATATAATGCATTTGTGCTTTATCCTTACCTATCTATTTTAATACCACTATTTCACAAGGATGATAAATTAAGTGATCTTTTTAATAGAAATTAAAGCTAAATGTTAATTACAAACTATTGTATTCATAACTAATAATTCAACTTTTGACATTTTCCCTTAATTTTCTATTTGTAAGCATGAATAAAAATATAGTTTTAATTTTCTATTTGTAAGCATGAATAAGCAWCCCTCTRAGCAACMTTTTTTTAGCGTCTGACATTGTTTACATGAGGCCATGCAAAACCTCGAGCATGGGGGAGTGGCCATTGAGACAATAGTAGTTAGGTTTATTTTCTAATAAAATGGAAGTGGCAACATAAGCAGTGGTTAGTTTGGTTCCAAAAASAGTAGGTTTTTGCATCTCAAAAGGAGGATGCCCAACTACATCTTCTTTCCTGTTATAGTGCTTGGAACCCAATCATTTTATGACACTTTCGTTGCAATCTCAACATTCCTACATCAGTTTGTTTATTGCAGTTTTTCCAGCATGGTACTTTAACAGAACAAATTCATATGTTTCTTCCTGCAGCAGCAGTAATTGCTAGCATCTTCTACAGCTTGATACTCGGAGTATGCCAGCCACAAGGAGAAGCCTACAAATTCCAGTTTGCAGAATACATCTTCAGATACCTCATCAAATTTTCATCTAGTACTAAAGAAACAATTTTATGTGGTGGTTCGGTACTAAGCCTGTGGTGGTCCGATACTAAGCCTGTGGTCCGATACTAAGCCTGTGGTCCGATACTAGTGGTGGAATTTTGGTAAAATTGTTTTATACTTAATATTGCCCTTGTTTAAACAAAGCACACTTCAGGGAATGGAGGTACGAGTTGGTTATTACATTCTTTCCATTAAGGATTATATAAATTATGTGCTAAAATGTTTGGTTATTTTCATGTACAGTTTCCATCTTAAGCTATCAATATCACCATCATTGTTTCTTTAAGTGCAACTTCCATGTGAATTCCACTCTTGTTTGCTAAGATTACCAATGCATCCATCCTATTATCACTGAATTCATTTTGAAGTTGTTGTCGTCATGAATGACCAAAAATCATCCATCTTGTCACTTTGTTTCTGCCCCATGTTACTTATTTTCGTTTTTCTATTCCGGTACTGCAGAATTATGTTCTGATACTGCTCTATTCTGTACTGCAGAATTATGTTTCGGTACTGTCGAATTTTGTTCCGGTACTGTTCTATTTCGGTACTACTCTGTTCCGGTACTACAGAATTTTGTTTCGGTACTGCTATGTTCTGGTACTATCATGTTCCAGTACTATCTATTCAGGTACTGCAGAAACTTGCTCTGTTACTTATTTGGTATTGATGCCAAAGTGATATGATCTTTTTCATGTGCTTAACATTGTTTTCACTTCAGGTAATTGGAGGTATGAGCTAATATTTTCATGTTCTTTTTATCAAGGATCATTTAAGTCTTGTGTTGAATTGTTCTTTACTCTCATATACATCTTCCTCCTACATTGTTGCACTCACCCCTAAATGAAACATCCTTGCTATCATTTAAGAAGATATTTTCACATTTAGTTCTATATGATAATGGGTGCACCTATCTTATTACCTCATCATTATGAAAAAGTGATTAATAATTGAAATATCCATTGAAATGTGGTGGCACCATTATGTCTAATACTAACCTAGTTGATTTAACAAGTTATTATCCAAGTTTATCTTTACAAGTTTCTCTTGGGAGGTATTGATGAAAACCTCATGTGGTTGACCGCCCTTGCAAAATAAAATGAACTTTCATGAGAACCCTAATAGGATTAACTAGAGGGATCTCTTAGTCGTTATCTGAGATGTTCCATTATACATTGAATAGTTTAGATTTAAGTCTAATGTGGATGATGTCACCCTTGGGATAATTGCAAACAATTAATTATGTGCCTAATAACTCTAAAACACTCTCCTACCACCTGCCTTCCTTATACTCTAAAGTTGTCAATGAACAGTATACATCATTCTAAATCTTTTGATTAATATAATAAAAAGGAAGTATCAAGAAGTACAAGTAAACCCATTGAGGAACTGAACAGGCTTGCTGGCAGTGGGGCCATGCTTGTATGGTACTAAGGTAAACCCCACGGGGTATTGAATAGGCCTGCTGGCAGCGGGGCTATGCCAAGTAAAGGGAGTTGAAAAACATAAAGTGGCACACCTAAAACTGAACAAAAACCCTTGGGTCTCATTCTAAAGAAATCATTATCAAATCAAGGCTAGGAGATGACCTTTATATCTCTCGAATGATGTTCTTAAGAACCTTCAAGTATCCACTTTAGGGTTATATCTTTAAAATAAATAGGTTTGCATGAAAGTGGGACCCTCAGTATATGTAATTCACCTTAGCTAAGAAAGAAGAGATTCATCTCTAAAAACTTGGATAAGAAAACGAGTTAATCATCTTGGAATGTATTCTTTTATGTGTTCCTCTCTTCAAATGAGATATAAACTATGCTTATATCACTTTTATTTTAAAGGTAATCTAGCCACGGGGCCTATTAGTCAAGGTAGTTATGAAAACTCTTGTTCGTTGTCCTATAATCATATTAGAGTCACATCCATCCCTTTCTCCTAATTATGATCCACAACAGATTGGATAAGACTTAACATCAAATCACTAACAGATCTAATCTATTACTCATGACTCCACTTTTCCATCATAACTACTTGACCATGGGTAAGAAGTGTGAAGCATATGCCATGAATTTTATATTGTATAGCAGGTATCTTAAAAGAGAACTTAAGGAGCTGAAGAAAGGTGGAACTTCAAGGAATGCTTGATCGAGTGAGGAGTATCATCAATTTTGAAATTTTGATGATCATTGTTGCATGAGGACATGCAATGGATAAGGCATGGGGGGAATGTTGAGCCTCATTTTTGTCACCTACAATTGCCTTATCTTGTCCCATATCCTAACCAATTTTTCCTCATACATGTGCACTCTCTGTCTATTTTCCTCAACAGACATGTCATTTAACAATTGTTTTTTACATGAGGTAATATTCATTTAGTCATGATTTATGTGGTTTATTAATGGTTAGAATTGAATAATTAATGTTCAAATGTTTTCTAATTACTTTGATTAATTTAAGAAACTTCATGACCAGGAATCACCTCATCCGGTACTTCTGTTGGTACGGTACTGCAACAACGAACTGTTCTATTATGGTACTTCTCTTGATCTAGTACCAACACTGCAGTGATCCGATACCACCTCCGCCTGATACGGTACAAACTCTGCACCTATTCTGGTACCATCGTTGCATTGATTTGGTACTCCGATCTGTTACTATGCTAGTCCGGTACCAACTGTGTCAGTCCGGTACCAACATCCTACAGGATTCTGGTACCAACTGTTCCAGTCTGGTACCAACATCCTACATGATTTAGGTACCAGATTTGCACCTCAATTTTAGTGTATATAAAGATGAATCTCAAAAATATGGGATATGGGTTTTGTCCATAGCAACGTTTACATGCAGAAATGTGAGGAAGAATTCACCCAACTCACACGTGTGGACCTCCAACTCAAGGGTAACGATTCAGCCAAAAATCATCAAATATTTCTAAATTTCCAATTGTGCCTTGAGTTGTGTGCAGATGGGAGATGATATTTCAAAACAGCCAAATGGGTTTGTCTAGAACCCAACCATCTTGAAAATCAAAAAATGGTTTGGAAAAATCATCTACTACCTGGAAGATATGAAGGGTTCTTTGAGGTCAATTTGCCTAAATTGCCAATTTTTCAGAAATTCTAAGATCATGCCCAGATTTGTGGAAAATGCATTTCCTTGATTAGCTAATGGTTGTACTCGACCTCCATTGATGGAAAATGGTTGTGATTTGATTGTTCATGGATTGGCTTGTCTAGAGCCAAATTTGTAATCAAAAAGTATATAAATTGAGTTATGGCTCTAAGCCAAGGGGAGGAATTGTTATGCTGTAAGATTGGTTCTTGAAGGAGAGAAATGAAGTAAAGCACAGTTATGTTGTAAGTTTTGCTTTCGAACAACTGTGAATTGTATATCCATTTTTCTGAATCAATGATATAACTTATGTTATAGATTATATGTTTGTGTTTACACCTTCTCTATTGTAAGTTATCTTAAGAGATACCTTGTTGGTACGACAAGGGCCCACCGACCCAACTAAGGTAAGTCTCTTTGTAATTAATTGTGAATATGATTCTGATTTCCTGTGTGTGTGTGAACAAAGTATTTTCATATTTTGATTAAGCATTTAATTCCTTCTCTGATATGTTTTAGTGATGCATTTGGTAGCAGGTCTTCTAGATGTATGGTAATTTTGAATAAGAGAAAGTTATGTATATGAGATCTCTGAGTAATGGTTTGACATATTTGTGTGAGTGTGCAAGGACAATTATTTACTTTAAGTTCTTTAATGTTCTGTCTAGACAATTGTTATACTGTTGTTTCCATTCTGCATATCTAAGAACAATTTGGATCTCTATCTTTCACTGTACGTGAACTTGTAATGGAGCATCCTACCATACTCAGCTTTTTTTCCTAGAATTAATCAGGTTTCACTTTGCATATATAGGTACAACTAAGATCTCCATCTCTCACATACATGTGCTTACAATGCAGTGTTTATACTATGCCTGGTAGTTCTTTTATCTCAGTTAAGTTTCCATAATGTTAATAAGTGATTGTGTGGTTGTTACATGAGATAGAATCAGAGCCCATCTCTATCTTTCATGAGCCAGCAATGAGCAAGATATATCCCCTGAACAAGAATTTCGAGTTATACATTTGTTGATCAATTTTGCTTTATGGATTTTGAATTGTATGTGTGGAGTGTTATTTGAAAGGTGTGAAATAGAGTATTTAGTTTCATAAATAGTTTTCTTACATAGACTATACTCAACAGACATAGTTAAACCACATGTTGTCGGCACATATAGTTTAACAACTCTATAAATTACGAATCCCGGTCGATAATTTATGTTTGGTAATATATTTTGCCTATAATTGCACCAACAGTGGGAGCCAACAAAACCTCTTGGCACTTGCATCTCTTCTTTGCACTCTGGGCCTATCGAACTTCATTAAAAACTACAATTGGATTATCGTTGTTTCAGTTGGCATATGGAATAAAAGTGGTGCTACCAATCGAATATGAGATCCCCTCATTGAAACTTACCATAGAACTCCTACCTCACACTTATGTTGAAGAGGAATGATTCCTATATTTAACCAAGTTGGATGAAACCCGTCGCGAAGCTAATCTCATCAATGGGACGTATCAAAAACACATGAAAAATCAATATGATAAATCCATCCAACCTCGTGCTTTCACAGAAGGATATTTAGTCCTAGTCTATGATCAAGATCGTGACAAACTAGGGGCAGGCAAGTTAGAACCCATGTGGAACGGGCCTTATATCATAAAATGTGTGCTACACAGACGCACCTACGAGTTAATAGACTACAGTGGAATATCTCTCGGTGAGCCTCAAAATGGGATTTACCTTGAGAAGTATTATTCATAGAATATCTCACATGTATGCTTTGTACACTACTGTGCTATATACTCTTGACTTGGTGTGTCTTTTTCTTTTTGTGTTTACGAGTTTTGTCTCAATTTCTTATAATTTTCTTTGTGATTAAATGCACAGATGAAATCACCCTTTCCCATCTATTTCGGGTTTGTGGATGGCACTAGTCGACACACCCAGAACATTGCTTCTGCAGCTTGGGTCATTTACCACTCTGGCGAGTTAGTAACCTCAGGAGGAATTTGCCTCGGATATGTGACCAATAATGTGGCAGAATATCATATCGTCATTAGACTTTTAACCAAATCCTCCTCTCTAGGTATAACTCATTTGATTATCAACCTAGACTCTCAACTTATGGTTCGTCAACTTAACGGTGAGTACATCGTTCGCAGTTCGATTTTACTACGTCTCCACCTAAGGTTTCATTGTCTCAAAAGGTAATTTGAACTTCTCCAATATAGACACATATTGAGAGAACTCAATACAACTTTGGATTTGTTAGCTAATTACATGTTGGATTGGTATCTTGCGCATAGATAAAACATTTTGAAACATAAATCATATGTACAAAAGCATCACATAAAAACACAAAATACAACATAGGTAGCCACAAAAATCGTATAACAAAATATCTAAGGACTCTACTCATCCTCCTATATCACGTTGTGCTCCAAAAAGTACACTATTTCATGTGTCAGCTGTTGTAGTAAATAGTTGAGGCCTTCAGAGACCCCAATTGTATGGTGTTGCAAGTGTAGAGGCACATCTCGCCTCCTCATGGGTGGGACACCCATAGTCAAACCTCAGAGGTTCCTCTCCACCTCTCGAAGCCCTCCCGCTACGACCTCACGCTCARTTCCAGCATGTGCATTTCCGCGACACCCTAATATCAGCACCTCCGCTAGAAGTGACGTGCCTCTGTCTGCATGATGAAAACAAAATGGTTTAGATCCCTCATTGTACAACCAAAAGCATATAAAATCAAATAAACCAAAAAACATATTGGTTACAAGGTTATGGTTATCTTTCATACTTTATGCATCCCATTGTATTCCCTTGGGGAGTACCAAGTCTACACTACCTCTGAAATCTACCCCAGCATAGGGGAATTCCTCGATCACCATTAACTGCCTTCTCCACCATGTGAAGAAGTCAACAGTAAATYTGAAAGCAGAGGACTCATTCCCCAACCTCAGGGAAAGATTGGTCCACCTCTCTGTGCGAGGCTCGGTCATGGGACATGCTATCATTGCAACTTGTGGTTGCATATGAGGGATATGCTCTAAGAAAAATGAAACCAAGAAAGAACCATATCCAAATTGTTTATGTCTGCCAGTCCTGCATTTGGATATTTTCTCTTTGACGTTCCTCAAGAACCATGCACTCCAGTTGAACAATATCGGTTCCAAACATTGTATGGCATAAGATAATTGTGATTTAGAATCCAAGTGGGCACTGGTGCTCCCCGCCAACTTGGTGATGGAAAATAGAATGGATCTAAGTGCCAAGTCTCTCGCAGCTTTTATCATAATCCATCCTCCCACCAACCGTGACCCTAGTATGTAATGCTTGGCAACATATGCCTCAGTCAGTTGCGGAGTAGCCCGGTTTTCGGACAAGAATATGGGTGCCCCTCTTTTTGAGATCCCTGTCAGAAAATATACATCGTCTATTTTGATTTCAAGCATATGTGGTCCTATTCGAAACACTTTCTCAACATCGTCCCATAGACCAATCAAGTACTCAAGCAATAGTACTTCTTTTCTCATGTTTTGAAGCTTGAATTAATTGAGCAAACCATAGTTTTGCAATGGCGTCCTTGCTTGAGGGTCTTGGAGAGTGGAAATATCACCAAACTCATGCTCACACTCTTTCCACTCAATCATGGATAGCTATAGATGAAACCTGCAAAAACATCAATTAATAATCATTAGCTAAATCCTTATGGAAAAAATCCACCTCCTTTTAGCCTAAAAATAAAATATTTTTTTAGTTTTGCGCCCAACGCTCCCTCAAAGTAGCCTATAGAGTGCTAGCACCCCCTAGACATATGCACCAGCGTGTTGAAATCACGATCGACGCTCCCCTCAGTGCCTTGAGGGAGCGTCGATCTAGTTCGAGGCTCTAAGACTTCCTAAGGAACCTGAAACACCTAAAATAAAGGTTAAAATGTAGTAAAAAGCATGAAAAAGGATGAGAAGGAAGAGATAACTAACTTGGTTTGGACGAATCTGAAAACGGTTGCCCACAACTCCCACAATTGGCGCTTGAAAAATGTTCCAAAAGAGGTAAAAATCCAAGGACCAGAGGAGAATGGTAAAAATGAAATTCTAACCTAGTTTGATATTTGATATGGTCAATTAGGTCATTTATCCTTGTTATAAAGTCTATTTTTGGGTTTTTATTTGTTTTTTCGAGAAATTACTAATCTTTTGTGCCCAGAACAACTTGATTTTACAGGAATCTGAGTGGAATTCTTTTGATGACCTTGAAATAACCAATGATCTTAGTCTTTGTTCTTTCTCGCGCTCACAATTATATGAGAAGGTAACCGAGTATACTTTTATCACTTTTTCGGACTCATAAAGGTTAAAGGAAAAAGGAACCCCCCTGAAGTCTCCTTTAAGTTATTTTTCATACTCTCTAAACATGAAAAGATTGTCGAGTGATCTTTGATATTTGATATGGTCAATTAGGTCATTTCTCCTTGTTATAAAGTCTATTTTTGGTTTTTTATTTGTTTTTTCAAGAAATTACTAATCTTTTATGCCCAAAACAACTTGATTTTACAGGAATTTGAGTGGAATTCTTTTGATGACCTTTAAATAGCCAATGAGATTAGTCTCTGTTCTTTCTCGCGCTCACAAATACATGAGAAGATAACCGAGTATACTTTTATCACTTTTTTGGACTCATAAAGGTTATACGAAAAAGGAACCCCCCTCGAGTCTCCTTTAAGCTATTTTTTAGACTCTCTAAACATGAAAAGATTGTCGAGTGATCTTGCTTCCTTTCACACTCGTTAGAAGGTTCGAAAGGGCATTTTCCAAGTAATATTTTATCTCTTTTTCGAACCTCAAAGATTAAAATTACAAAAAATGACAACCTTGGAGTCACGTTTAAGTTCTTTTAAGACTCTCTAAACATGAAAAACCACTGAGTTTTCTTTCTCTGGACTCGCTAGACTACACATTGAAAGGCCCATCTGGGAACGAACCCTTACTTCTTCCAGTTCGTTAAACAAAATAAGAGGAACTTACCGAAGGTGAGTTATATTGAGCATGTTTTATCCTCCTCGAGCTCGTTAAATTAAAAAGAGGTACTCATCTATCTGGATGCGAGGAAAAATTAAAGGAAGTGGGTCAATTTTCTTGAGAACTTTTGTAAACAGTTCTTGTAGTCTCCCTTGAACACAGCACTTGTTTTTAACCTTAGCACTGGACACTTGGATAATCTGTTAAACCTCTACACTAAACCAATCCTATCAGTATTTCCACTCCTTTGATCCATCCAAAGAATTCCTTAGCACCCGTTGCATTATGTGTTGGTCCACTTTGCGTTTATGCCGCCAAGTCCCATGTCGTGCCTCAGTGTTCAAGGGAAGTATCTGCCTCAAGGGTCAACCATCTACAAAT
Organism: Picea sitchensis; assembly: GCA_010110895.2. Classification (NCBI taxonomy): domain Eukaryota; kingdom Viridiplantae; phylum Streptophyta; class Pinopsida; order Pinales; family Pinaceae; genus Picea; species Picea sitchensis. The sequence continues at coordinate 186,827 of SNQJ01S0009841.1, forward strand.
TTACCATTTTCCACACTCGTGTCAATCTGTGTTCGTTCACTATATCTCATCACTTTCATGTGTCAGTTTCATGTCGACAATGGGGGATACATCAAGGCCCTCCTTCTACGAGTCTTTTCCTGTCAAATTCAACACATCATCCGGGAATTAGACTTAGAAACCAGTTAGTACCTTTGGACCTGCATGCCTCAATGGTAGGCCTCCTCACTTTTGATAGTAGGTTTACATCATTTGCCTCTGATCGAATGATTCCACGAATGTTCAACCTCAACTCATTTATTCACATTTGTTGGATTGTACTAGTGTACTTTGGGAGTCATTGACATCAATGGTGATTTCCCTCACACTTGTTAACGATTTACCGCAATAATGGGTAATCAAGTGGTTTCTACCATGCTCAACATCAAGACATATATTCACATGGTTAGATTCATACCACATTGCGATTGGGAAAAAGATCATGGGTTAAGCATTCATTATGACATATGTTTTTCCCAGGATGCGAAGGAAGTCATTTGAGCATGCTAATACTTATGTTGTCACATAGATCCACGTTATATTGGCTTGTGGCTATGTCTTATCATCTCGTAGATACACTATGTATTTTTCGTGACTACAATCAGTTCATATCATAGAAGTATGGATCCACATTGTATCATTGGTGTCCATACCCTTAGTCAATATCATCATGGATCCGCAGTGTATTTATTGGCAGCCATACTTTGAGTCATTTATAACCCAAGCATAGGTATGTCTGCCTCGGGAATGGAGCACCTATTAACATTTGTTTGAGGGTTGTTTGCAGCTTCTACCAGGTTCCCCAACTCCATACCCCTACTTTGAAGAATCTACAAAGTGTTTCGACCATCATCTTTCATTTTCTGACTTCACAATTTGGGGGGGAATCTGTTACACATCAAAATTCCTGACTTCAATAATGTCACATTCTCATTGTCGGAAGTGTCACACTTTTTTTGCAAGTGTCATAAGTGTCGCATTCTCATCACATAAGTGTCGCATCCCAAACCACACCATTAGAACACTTGATACAACCCCTAAAACATGTTAGAAGGAGAAGCCCCATCATTTGGCAGTCGGAACAAAGTGTCTTTCTATGAGAATTAATCATCTTGGAAAACTTTTGGAAGATCAACGCTCCCCTGCTCATATACAGAGAGTGCTAGCGCTCCTTGTCTAGCTAGTAGGAAGTGTTGTAGCACTTTGTTTCCCATTGTAACGGAGCGTTGATTGGTTGAGAAAATATTGGGAAGAAATCTCATTTTTCTCTAAGGACAACTATGGATGATTCGAATTGGTTTGGCTCGAATCTAACCCTTAGGTTGCATCTAAGGGAGACAACACAATTGATGGATTCATATCCTAAACTAATCCCAAATATAACCAAGGTGGTTGGGCCTCCAAAATCCTATAAATGGAGGCATTCTCATGGTGAACAGGGAGGAAAATAATCAGCAAAAGCATTGTCATTATGATCGTGGATCTTTCGAGCAAGGGGTTGGATGAGGAAAACTTGGAGAAGTTGTTGCAACACCATCCATGATTGTAAGTATCTCTTTAAAGTTCTCATCAATATACTTGGCCTATTTCCTTCTAATATGTGTATACATATATTTGTCTATGTCTGTTCTAATCCTTCATAGATAGAACAATTTTGTCTAATCCATTAGAGTAGGAGACAGTCGTTTGTCTATTGCCATCCATCTCAGGTACTATTCCTAACTTGCGGATTGGAGCAGTCTTGAAATTGATCAGCATGGTACTAGTCATTGATCAGCATGGTGTACATGTGGATCCAACCAAGATCCAAGTCATCCATGACTGGCCAACCCCAACCAGACTCACTGATCTTTGGAACTTCTTGGGCCTTACCAATTTCTACTGTAGGTTCATGTTAGGATTCTCCCATATTGCATGGGCCCTCAGCCAAGTAACCAGGGGTGGTGGTAAGGCAAAATTTGTGTGGGGCAGGTCCCAACAACAAGCATTTGATGATTTGCAGAAGCACTTGTGCTCAGCCCCAGTACTTTCACTATCAGACCTGCAACATCCCTTTAAGATTGAGATAGATGCTTCAGACTATGATGTGGGCATCGTTCTCACTTAGCACAACCATCCCATGGCCTATCATAGTGAGACATTATCATGTGTTGTACGTAAGTACCCTAATTATGACAAATAAATGTACTCCATCGTGCAATCCTATCGCCAATGGAGACATTACATTCTTGGGAAGGAGACCATCATCCACACTGATCATAAGCCACTGTAGTTCATGAAAACAAAAGGAAAATTGCAGAATGACCACCATCAGAAGTGGTCCACACACTTGCAACAATTCCACCTCAAAATCAAGTATAAAACAGGAAGCATCAACCACGTCATTGATTGCCTCAGCAGACCGCCAGTCGCGGCACTCACCACGGTGCGAGACTCTTGTGGTCATGAGGCCTCTGGATGGCCCCAACTCTATGAGACAGACACGGACTACGCCACCACCTAACAAATGTTGGGCACAAACGCAGTTGTCTCTAATTTCCATCTTCAGGATGGGTTTTTGTGTCGTATGAGCCATATATGTGTTCCATAAAGTGAGCAAGCGAAGCTGATCTGGGAAGCCCACTACAGTCAGGTGGCAGGACACTTCAATGTCGAAAAGACAGTGGCAATGTTGCATAAACATTTCTACTGGCCGAAACATTGACAAGAGGTCAAAAAGTATATCAGGTCCTGCACTTCCTGAACTATTGCCAAACCGACCACTAAGAAACAGGGCATGTACACCCCTCTGCCTACTCCTGACATGCCATGGGAATCCATCTCCATGGACTACATGTCCGTCCTCCCTTCAACCAAACGGGGAAATGACTATGTTTTTGTGGTTGTTGATCGCTTTTCTAAAATGGTGATTATGGCCGCCTGCAAGAAGAGCATCCCAGCAGAGGGCACTATCAAGCTCTTCTTTGAATGAGTCTACGTACATTTTTGAATACCACAAACCACTGTCATAGATTGGGACAGTCGATTTCTCAGCACATTCTGGTCAAGCCTCTAGTCACTGCTAGACACCAAGCTCAACAAATCTACGACCTTCCACCCCTAGACAGATGATCAAACCGAGGTCGTAAATCAAATGATCGTGCATATCCTGAGCATGTATAATTCCAAGAACCCTCACACATGGGATGAGAGTCTTCCCTATGAACATCATAGCTACAACTCAGCCTTACATAGCTCAACTGGCCACAACCCCTTTCAGGTGGGGTTGGGATTCCAACCATTGGGTCCCATAGATGTTTCACTACCCCTTGTGCTCACCTCAACCAACTCATCTACTGCTCCAAATGAAGCTGACAAAGCCACCCAATTAATTAAGTGGATCTAGCACATCCACCAACAGGTTCAAGATATCCTACAGAAGTCCAATGACAAGTACAAGCAACGCCATGATCATCATCAGGTGCCACATAAGTTTTGGGTGGGCGATAAAGTTTGGTTGCATATGCAAAAATAACTCCTTACCAGACCTTATCAGAAGCTTTGTTGAATCCATTATGGTTCGTACACCATCACTAAGGTTGTGGGTGATAATGCTTTTGAGCTCAACATTCCTCCTTTCCTTGTCCTGCACCTAGTGTTCTACGTGGATCTCCTTCGACCTTATTTCCCACCATTATTGGACACCTCGGAGATAGAAGAACAATTGACACCAACAAATCTCAACCCCAACTGCATACAATAGGAATCTAGTGATCATATTTTGGACAAATAGGTCAAGGCCACTGGCCATCAAAGGATCCAGCTTTAACGAGTTGTCCAAGCAGGGCAGCTCCTGCACCAACGCAAGTGGATCACCTCGGCTAAATTCAGGAAAAATCTAATAATATAATGGGGGCAATCAATGTAATGGATACCATTTCTTCCTAAGGGGGTAGGATTGATCCAGATGGATGTCGGTGGCCTCCCACCTATTCCAACTGGCTCATTTTGGCAGTTTTCTAGTTCGACAGTTTTTTCCTAGTTTTTGGGTCCCTAACTTCTGGGGCCGTTTTGAGACCCTAAACAACCTTTTTAGGGCTCTCCACAGAAAACGTGTGTAGTCCTCGAATAGACCTTTCCAATGGGCTGTCGTTCCCCTAAAATGGATATTGTATGCAAAAGTTACGAACCCAGGAAGTTGATGTACTAACTTACCCAAACGAGACCCACATGACTTTTGATGCTTCATCTCCTAGGGTTAGGTTTTTGGATGTCTAGGGTTTTTCACATTCCTGTTTATTGTAAAAAGGCCTTGAGATCCTCATTGTAATCATCTTTTGGCGAATGAGCAGAGTCGTCACATCTCTTCTCAGAGATAAGCCGTGACCATTCTAGCAAGCTTGTTTCCGTTGCATTTTACAGTTTCAGCTTATTTCCTTATTGAATAGAAACCAATTTTACTGTATATTTGTTATTTTGTGTTAAGAATCTTTTGATAATAATCTGTATCCATTTCGTTATGCTCATAAAATCTTGATCATGTGTGCCCTTCTTCCTCCTTGAACAAGTGTGCCCCTCTTTCTCCTTCCCCAAATTCCTTTCTCCTCTTCTTCTCCTTCACTCTAACTCTTAAATGAGTAATAAATTCCTCTTCCCTCCTTCACCTTTTCTTTAGCCTCATCCTTAGACTAACCTAGGAACCAATGGCTAGGATTAGATCTTATCCAACCAAGATCAATGGTGGACATTAGATCTCCCCCTTTACTTAAGTTCCCCAAGTCATTTTATGCTTATAAAGTCACTTTATGACTTAACGAGCTAATAAAGTCACTTTGACTTTATAACATAAAGTAAAGTGAGTGAGGGTCACTTTCCCCCCTTTATTGTTAGGCACTCAATAACACTAAGGGACCACTTCTCAAGGTACCAAAACTCAACATTCAAGACTTCTACAAATCTTTCAAGATCGATCCATTTCAGGGGTTACTATACCACTTAGAGAGAAGATGTTTTAGGGTTTGTTCCTTCCTTCTTCTCTTGTTAGCTTGGGTAAGTGCTCAATCCTTTGCCTTGTTTTTCCTCTTGGTTCCTTGGCAAGGATTTTAAGTGTTATATTTAAGTTATTTTTAATCTTGTTGGTGAAGGTTTTTTCCCTTGTGGAATCCCTTATTGTAGGGCCTTAGGCTTCATCAATGTTGATAACATCGACGATTTTTCGCCAATGTGGCGAAAAATCACGATTTTTCTAGGCCGTCAATTTTTAGTTCATTGTTATATATCTTTAGAACATGATTCTAGACTTATTGGGTTGTTATTTCATAGCATATATATTTCCCTAGTGAAATATTCCAAGACGCCTTGCTTTTAAGTGGATTATCTCTCTCTTGGATGATGTTTTCTTCACTTCAAATCTGAAATTTCTGCATTAATTCATCATAAAAACAGATTTAGAAGTTGTGGACAGCCATAAGCTTATCCGTGTTCTGGAATATAATCACTTGGTAATCAAAGCACACATTTCACCATTGAGTTGTGTTAGTTGATTACACTCTTTGTGCCCTAAAGTAGCTTAAAAGTGGTCCTTGCCTCTTTGAAGTTTCATTTGTTGAGTGATAGTCATTTAATTGCAAATCTGAAGTTGTTCACATTGTTTATCTTTCACATTATATTTGCAACACACATCCACTAGTTCCTAACCCTCTTTTTCAAGCGGATATATTAGTGGTTTATGCTATTGTTTTTCATTGGTTATTTTGAAGCATTTAATTGTTGATTAAGGTTGGTTGTCATTGATGTCAACCCTTAAAGAAAGACCCGTAGCACAAAGGTTTGGGTAATGGACCCAATAGTGTTTGATGTAAATATGACTCATTATTGTTTTTTCATGGTTGATAAGAAGTAAATATGGAT
>SNQJ01S0009841.1:192743-202833 GCA_010110895.2 Picea sitchensis
TCTGAGGAAAGTGAAGAAAAGAAGGCCGAAATGCAAGGAAGGATAAATTATTTTGATGGTGCTTTCTAAGGTATGTTATTTTCAGGTCATCTCACCATTTTCGCTATAACTTTTTTTCTATAATGATTCAGATCCTGAAATTACTATGCGAGTGAGAAAACATATCCAATTATCTGTGGTTAAACATTTAACTTATGGGTCATTGTATTTTGGGAGTTACACTCTGTGGAAAATAGGCTTTTTGGCCAGTCCTGAAACTAGTCAAAATCAAGTGTTTTGGGTAAAAACGTCATAAACTCTTCATAACAGATCAAAATTCAGTGAGACCAAATGTGTTGGTTAGGGTATAGTTTTTAGTGTGTTTTGTAACAGTTTCAGATCATTTCATCAAATATTTTGTGCGGGGCATGCTCTACAAGGTCGCTCTCTAGAATAAGTTAGAATTCAGCAATATATGTCATTTTTGCTATTACTCCTTTTCTGAGAGGTTCCAAGTAGTGCCACTTAGAGGAATTGCAAAAAACACACTAAAGAACATTGTATATCATTTTTAGATCTTTATACATTACAAGTTCAAAGTTATGATTACTTCAAGTTAGGGTTGTTGACTAATCCAAAACTAGGCATGTGAGACTAAAAAAAAAAGTTTGATGAAAATGCTAGTCTCTTGTTTTTAAATTTAAGGAAGGTTTGCAGGAATGTGATCATATACAGTAGGTCTATTACAAATCTACAAATCAGATTTGGATGATGAAATTGGTGAGGGCTTTTGGTTGAGGTATATGTTGAGTACATGGTTGAGACAAGTAGTTGATGAGTTGGCGCACATACATGAGGTGTATAGTTGATGATGTTGGTACATACTTGGTACATGGTTGGATGTACTTGTTTATGGTATAGGTTGATTATAGGTTGGTTCATGGTTGATGCCCTTGTTTATGGTACAGGTTGAGGTACAGGTTGATGCATGGTTGATGCATGGTTCAGAATTATTGGTACAGGTTTACAGCGGTATATCTCACAGTGATAGTGTGACAGTGGTTCCATCATTCTACTTCTACTTCAGGGTGGCAGGATGGGGCAAGGACAGGTGGTTGTAGCCACCTTTCGATTGTATCCAAAAAACATTGGGGGTTGTAGCCTCCTTCTGGTTGTAGCCAGAGATTTGGGGAGTTGGAGCTTCCTTCAGGTTGTAGACTGAGAAACTAGGGGGTTGAAGCCTCCTTCCAGTTGCAGCTGGAAAACAAAGGAAGTTGGTGCTTCCAATGAATGTAATTCTTCAAGACATATAAGAAAAATCATTATGTGGTTTTCTCCCAATTTGGGTTTCCACGTAAAACATTGGTGTACTGTGTATGTGCGTGATTGTTTATTTATTACTGCTCATTATTGGATAATAATTCTACATTGATTTAACATTTGAAGAAAAAGGATAATAATTACGTTATTACTGATTCACCCCCCTCTCAGTAATCCAACAATCACTTATTGGAATCCTTTTACATTTAACTGTTACATTGTGTTAATTCTTTGAAGTAAATCATAAGATTTCATGGTAATTAATTCACTAAGAGGTTTACTTAATCAAATAGTGATACCCCCCTTGACTTCTAGAAGTTCTCCTAAAGTGAAGGGGAACGTGCACTGAAGTGACACTGGTACACTTCCCATCTTATTGCCCCAAGTTAGCACCTGTGTTGGGACTTTTCACAGGGGTGCTAGTTTAAGTGGTAACACTAGGGATGGGGCATTGCTTCTTAACTATGATTTTGTTCAAAGATCTGTAGTCAATATAGAGTCACAATGCCTTGTCCTTAGTCTGAACTAGCATAATAGGGATCATACAAGCTTAGGAGCTTGGTCAAGTGTGGCCCTCCTATATCAGTTCTTGAATATAACGTTTGATCTCCTCATTGTCCATAAGAAAGCATCTATACACAGGTCCACTGGATCGAGGGGAAACCAATGTCAAATTAGTTGTATGCTTTACCCAACAATGCAAAGGTACCATGTTGGTGAGACGGAGATGTCTTTGTATTCTTCCACCAACTAATCTGTAAGTTTTAAAACTGTGAAGTAAAGCAATGCATACATATTCTTAAGTAAAACATGAATTAATCAATGGCTCATACGCAGAGTACATGTAAATCCTGGTTAATTTTCAGGACTCAAACTAATTAAAAGTTTTCTAAATTCTCCTACTTAAATGACTAAAATTTAGTTTAGAATTTCTTTCATGGTTTTCTTGTACTTAGAATAAACCAGGAATAAATAGTAACAATATAATAATATCAGCAGCGACAACAAAATAATGATAGCAAAAGCATTATACATACCTCCACCAGGTTGGTTTATCTAGTCCCTTTTCTGTCTGATTATGTTCTTGTTCTTGCCCAGACTGAATATTAACCTCCTATCAAACTAGGAACAACCTCTCTGACTCCCTAGATCCAGGAATATTTGCATTTTCCTAGCCATGGAGCCCAAAATTCCCAGCAACAGCAGTACCCTGTGAGAGTTCCCAAAAACAATTCTTCCAATTTCCTCCTCCTCTTCTCTCTTTAAGAAATTTAGAAATCATCCAACCCAAAATAATATCCCCCTTCCAAGTCCTCCCCTTCTTCCTTATCCTCCTCTCTCAAATCCCCCTCATTAATTCCCAACAACCTTATCCCCCCATTAGTTCCCCATTAGACATTGTAATTGCCTGGAGCCAAATTGAATATATAATGCAGAAACGTTCTAAAATTTTTATGAAGAGATTATAATGGCTGTGATATGAGTTTTTTTTTTTCTAATAGTGTGTATCTTGTGCCTTTAAATTTCCATCTGCATTTTCTTCTGTTTAAATTGGATATTTAAAGGTCCATAAGTCGTTTATGACGCTCTCGACTTAAGCAATTTAGACTATGTATTTTCCTCCCTAATTGTTTCAGAATTCATTTTTAATAGTATTCTGATGTAGTTATTTGTTTTCCCCTTTCTTATTTACCCTCTGCTTAAACTCAATTTTATAGCACGGATTCATTGCCTCATTTAGCCTTTATCCTCTGAGATTCATTGCCTCATTTAGCCTTTATCCTCTGAAGATTTCCAATGGAATGTCATTGTATTATTCATTTTTTACTCCCTAGCCCTAAGTGCTCCTTTCCATCCTCTCCAACAACTTTATAAAAACCTTAAAACAAACCAAATCTAACCACTGACTATCAAAGAAATACCCAGTGACAAGAGAGATCCCTCTTTGAGTTGAGCAGGCTAGTGCCCAGCTCTAAAGTTGGTTGAAATAGTTACCTTTGTTGTTTGTCTATCAGTCGAACAAAATTTATAGAGTGCTAACATTATGGCGCCGTTGTCGGGGATCGAAGTAGAAATTTTCCTTGGGAAAAATGACAAAGTTCAGATCTGAGTACTAATGGTGAAGAGCATTCAGACACAGAAAGGTTATATATCATTCACCTGGCAGCTCCATGTTCAAGAATCTAGAATTCAAAATTTTTACGACGACTCCATTGCCCAAAGACTCAGTAGCTTGAAGAGTTTATTGGCGACTCCACTCAAGTTTCAAATGTGATTCAGAGACTCCACTGGAAGATGAGACCCCTTGACAGAGGTACGAAAAATACATCATGAAAGAAAAGAAGTACTTCAAATCAGGTTTTTTCCAAAACATTATATGGTTCGTTGTGGAATACCTCTGGTTCTTTCTTGAATACGCTAAACACGTTTCTCTTCATCTACTACATGTGAATGATGATCGTCATAATCCTAAAGTTGCATACCCTCCCCTAAAAATTATACAGATATCCCATCAATTTGTTGACGACCTTGATCAAAATATCCCATCTGAAGCATATCATAACCCCAACCAAGTTGACAAGCCCCGGGAAATCAAAACCAACATTTCACTCATTTCTACACCCTCCAAAACCCAGCGCAGATACGGACTTTTAAGATTACCTCACACCCTCCATGATTTTCCTCCAAAGCACCATGAGTACCTACCTGTGTTTGATGGAGAAATGGGTACCACCACAGCTGAAAAACACTTCCAAAGGTTTGAGCACTTTATAGACTTATTCGAGATTGACCATGACGATGTACGTATGAGGGCTTTCTCCCAATCCTTGAGAGGAGATACCAAAGAATGGTTTAAACATTTGTAGCTAGAGACAATTAGCTCATGGGAAGAATTCAAGAATGTCTTTTTGAAGTTTTGGGGCAAAAAGAAATCTCTAAACCTATAGCTTACTGAATTTTATGCCTTAAAAGAGAAAAGCAATGAGACTATCTCCACTTTCAATAGAAGGTTTTCCAGTATTTATTATGATTTTCCCAAAGAAATTCAACCTACTGAAGTTGATGCTATGCTTCAGTATGCCACCACTCTTCACGCAGATATTTCCTTCCTCTTGAGGGAAAGAGAACATGAGACCTTGCAGGAAATGTTTAGTGATGCTCAGAAAATTCAGCACAATATCCTAGCATGTAGACAAATTGAAAGTAAAGGTTGGGTGTTGTAGGTCATGAAAATGGATATGAACTGAAAACTGTTGACTGGGATCTAGAGCATAAAATTGATAACATTATTGGGCCTCTTAAAACTTCGAATGTTAATGATTTTGCAGAGGATGACACTCCACTTATTAAAATAAAATGCACTTACATGGTTCCTGAAACACCCCAGGATAAACATGAGGTTGATCATTTCGTGTATTCACTCATGGATAGTCAAGAAGATGGGTGTACAAAGTAGAATGTTGAAGAGCAAATGGATACTCCAAGTATATTCTTGTTAGATGACATTGCAAATGTTGCTTATTTTCCTGGATGTGATGAAAATGACCGTGATTATGAGGTTGAATTTTTTCCAACTGTCTGTTCTCCCCTTGAAAATATTCCTTCTCAGCAGTATAATGAAATCTGTCAGTTTACATATCACAGTTGCAAAAAGGAAAATTCTGAATCAGCTGAAGGAAATTCTTTACCCCTATGCTTCTCTTCATTTAAATTTTTGAAAGAAAATTCTAAGGTCCTCATTGACGTAAAAGAGAGTATGTTGATGCCAAGTCACGCTGACTCACGGGGACAAACTGACAAGGAATTACAGTCATCGGTCGAAGGTGAAGCTGAAAACCAATATGTTCAAAAATTCAAAGACATAGAAAAGGGTGCATGTGACAGTGAAGAAATGCTTAAATCATAGATAAGAACCTTGCCATTATGTTTCGCTTCTTTCAAAGCACTCAAACACAGTGTCAAGAATGTTCCAGATCAAAAATCCTCCAAGTATGATATTAAATTCGAAGAAAGCAATAGACTTTCAAACAAAGAGCATCTCCCATTATGCTTTTCTTCTTTGGAATGGTTAAAAACAAATCATAAGCAAATAGGAAAAAACCATTTTTCTTCTCCTAAACTTGATGAAGAGATTCGACAAGACACACTGTTTCAAAGTTGTTTTTCTTCCCCTATGAATGATGTGATTGCTGAATTTCTAAGTGGCTTGGACACGGATGAGGATTTTGAAACTACATCTATAGAACTTTCAAGTAGTGTATAAACAACTGCTATGGAGTTTCAGGAAAGCAACAAAACGTGATCCACTACTTTTAAATCAGAAATACAGAAAAGAAATGAGAAGGCGGTTGTTCCATTTGATTCCTCCACAAATCATGGTTTTGAAAATGCATCCATGGATACTCTAGACTGCGAAATAGTGCATGATATTAGTTTTTCACATTTGCATGAAGATTGTGATAGTGAGTTTATTTCCATTCATCCTTCTGAAAGTCAAGATGACGGTCCTCAAATAAATTTCCAGAAGTTTAATAAAACCAAATCAGAATTGTTCGATGAACAAGAAGACAACCTTATGGCTATCATATTTGAAGATGTTCAAGGATGTACGAATATTTCTATTGTGACGCATGGAAAGGTGGACGAACCTAGTGCTGTGATTTCGTTTGAAAATATTCCCAGGACTGAAGGAGTAGAGCCAGAACAAAAAACCCTTGTCAAGGAAACCTGTTTTTATGTCTTAACTTTTAAAAAAGAAATGTGCCCTCATGTGTTTCATGACCCCATGGCATACTATTTAGAGGATATTTGCAATCAGAATCTACAGTCGGTGGTGGGCGATGAGTTTAAGAATGAAAGAGATGAGAAATAAATGGTGGTATTAGATATGGATTGCCTTATACGAGAATTTTCATTTTAGTCAAAATTGTCCTTTGATTTGAAAGGTTGTTATTCAAAACATTTTCAACATATTTTGCAGCCTTTTGACAAAAATCTACAAGATGAATCACGTGAAAGTAAGGATGCAGTGGAAGAAATACATGCCTATCAGTTTATGCATGTGTTGTAAGATCCTTTTGTAGTTTTACTAGAAACAATAAACAGCGATAATATTTTTGAAATGCTAGGATTCAAATCTAAACACAACTTCTTAGATGAGTTGCTGACAAACAGGATTTGGAACAAGCACGTGAAAATTAAATGAGCAGTAGGTGAAGCAATGACATGGTTGCACTGGCATTTTCATTTTAATTGATTGGTATTACATTTTAGCAGTTAGGATAGGTAGGTGCGAATAAGCTTGATGATCAAGCATCTTCCAGTTTAGATTTTCAAATAAAGTACTCAGTTAGATTTTTAGCAACATATATGGCATTCAATTTCCAAGACAAAACAAGGTACGCACTTGTTTTGGGAGCAGACCAATGGATGAGGCATCAGGTCTATGCGTTCTTTGCTACCTTGCAGGGAAGATAACATCCCCAGTTGGAGCCTATGTTATCACTGTACCAATTTCCTATAACCCAAAACTCAAGATTCGACAGGGCGCCAAATCAATATATAAGAGTGATAGACTGGTGGGAAGGAGCTACCTATAGCAGGCGGGCTAAGTATGGTGGAGATCTTATGATGGTTGGATTTGATGAACCACAAGTCATGGGCCTGGTCGATCGACGGTCGTAAACTATATTGGGTCCAGAACTAGCTCGAGGTTTAAACCCTCGGAGATCGACCGATCAAAATACCATGGTTTTACGTCGAAGTTACGTGGCACTCCTAGATGGATACCGGGGATAAAAGTAGTTGAGCCAGAAACTGCTAAAATACCCTCGATGTTGCGTGTCAATACATCATTGGAGGTGTCACGTCCAAGGGTCACATGCGAAAAAGGGAAGGTTGACGGTTAGTCAAATCACCTTGTTGCACTTGTCTGAGTATTTTTTCGTCTGTGTGATACCAAGTGAATGTCCCTAGAGGACTGATTTGAAAGCTCATAATTTGAACTCAAAAGCCGAACATGATAAGCCGTAGTCCTCGCTGGTACTTTCGTCAGTAACCTATGATTGGTTCTAAATGACAATCGCCTTTAAAATGAGGATGACATTACTCTATTGTGGAATTTATTTTCCATTCCTGAACCGAGATAATTATGAACCGAATCAGCTTCTCAACTTCTATAAAATTAAGAGAGATAAGCCCATATTGTCTGAACGATTAAGAACGATGGATAAGACAGATTAAGTGGTCCCTAGTGAACCAGGATTTTCAATTAATGTGACAAATTTATCGTTGAAGAAAAAGGAGAAGTTGGTTGCGCAGATATTAGCAACAAAATTTCATACAGAGTCCGTTGAAGAGTCAAAAATGGATAAAGAGGTCATATTAAATCCCATCGTGAAAGATTTAATCATCAACGGATACTCAAATGAGCACCATACACAAGTTCTCAAGAGGAAACGAAGCAAGAGACAAAAGATGGAGATTGAAGCTGAGATGATTGAGAGTGTTGGAGAAAACCAACCTACATGGCTTGACACTTTAAAGGAAGAAATCGCTAATCTAAAATAGTTTTCCAACTAAATTAAGTATGTTTCAGAAAATTTTGTAATAGACATGAAACGTTCAAAGCAACAATCTCAAATATGTCAGTGTTGTTTATAACGCCCCCGGTAAAATAGGAGTACTATTGTTATACATTACTCCTTTTTTATAATTGATGTCTATTTTTGGGATTGTGGGGAAGTCGATTTGTTTTGAATCTCGGATGTAGTTTGTCTATATATATTATTCCAAAGATAAATGAAAGGATCGATCGGAGAGGGACTTGCCCTCTTACCAGGAAGACATTGTAATTTCCTAGAGCCAAATTGAATATATAATGCAGAAACGTTCTGAAATTTTTATGAAGAGATTCTAATGGTTGTGATATGAGTTATGTTTTTTCTCATAGTGTGTATTTCTTGTGCCTTAAAATTTCCATATGCATTTTCTTCTGTTTAAATTGGAGAGTTAAAGGTCTGGAATTTGTTTATGATGCTCTCGACCTAAGAAATTTAGACTATGTATTTTCCTCCCTAACTGTTTCAGAATCCATTTTTAATAGTATTCTGATGTAGTTATTTGTTTTCCCCTTTCTTCTTACCACTCTGCTTAAACTCAATTTATAACTCAGATTCATTGCCTCATTTAGCCTTTATCCTCTGAAGATTTCCAATGGCCTACCATTGTCTTATTCATTTTTGACTCCATAGCCCTAAGTGTTCCTTTCCTTCCTCGCCAGCAACTTTATAAAAACCTTAAAACAAACCAAATCTACCCATTGACTATCAAATAAATACCCAGTGACACGAGAGAGCCCTCTCTGAGTTGAGTAGGCTAGTGCCCAGCTCTAAAGTTGGTTGAAATAGTTACCTATGTCGTTTGTCTATTAGCCAAACAAAATTTACAGAGTGCTAACAAGATGAACATTCATCATTTATCATTCAACTTTTAAATTGGTTTCTATATAGTGTTAGGGAAATTTCCCTTTAAGTGAACATCATAAATGTTATGTTGAGAAAACATTTCTTCTAACAAAATTTTGGATTTAACTTTAATCCCATCTTCATACAAACAGGTGGTAGATAGTAATGCTTTTAGTCACTTGCACTAACTGCCATTATTCCTTAGTAATGAACTTAAATTGACTTAACAAATCAATGCGTAAATAAGAACAAGTTGTGTTAATATTACGTCAACCATTAGCAATTTGTCAAAATTTCTTACCACAACCCACGATGTAATAGAACATATCATCACGAAATTTCCCTTTATCCTTTTGAACTCAAGTTTTTGTTCACAACGTAGGCCCTTATGGTATCACTCAGGCTTTCATTATATTATTCTTTAACATCGCTTCTAGAGTTCATTAGCATTCTTTATATTGTATTGTCTTATTTAGCATTTCTTTTAAACATGTCCATCCACTCTTACATTCGCTGCCACATCATCATTTCTTAACTTAATGAATACTTATATGATATGTAAACTTGTCATCTTATTATCTCATTATCTCATTATCTCATAAAAAATTTATTGCTTGCTTCAACTACTTTCTCTTACTTTTATAGTACACATTCAATTTATCACTTACATAACACGCTTCACTATGCTTAATGCACTATTATCGTTTTGTTCTTCCATATAATACATCATATTGCTAGTTCATGCATTTCCAATCCACCTTGAACTCAATTCTAGCTCCATATTTAACCTCCCTCCTACCTTTTATCCACCCTTCTATCCTACTTTAAAACATTATTATTTATCCCATTCATTTGTATTATTTCCTTCACATAATTGCTTTAATCAACTACCATCAACTCCACACCCTTATTTTACAACTCAACCCACTATTAATATTCATAATCAATTCATTACCCTTAACCTGAGTTGATCTCATTTATTTTTCACCTTATTCTTGAATCTCACTTATAACATATCTTTACACTTCTCCAAATAATTTTTATCTATTTTCATTCAATTATTATCATATTGTCTTTGCTTTCTCAACATATTATACAACACTCTCTTCATCTTTGAATCCATTACTCTAAGTACTAATTACACATTTATTTATTTTCCCTATTCCATTTCTTGCTACGTATTTTATCTTCTTGTCAACACTTATTTATTGCTTTATTGTTAACTTTTAACCATCATCGTTCTACTCTATACACTTCCATTTGTACTTCTTTCTTTATTAAAACCCTTAACTATACAATCATTTGTATATATATTACTATCTTTG
>SNQJ01S0009842.1:28599-40924 GCA_010110895.2 Picea sitchensis
AAGTTT
Organism: Picea sitchensis; assembly: GCA_010110895.2. Classification (NCBI taxonomy): domain Eukaryota; kingdom Viridiplantae; phylum Streptophyta; class Pinopsida; order Pinales; family Pinaceae; genus Picea; species Picea sitchensis. The sequence continues at coordinate 28,606 of SNQJ01S0009842.1, forward strand.
GGAGGGGACCAAATCGCAATAATTTTGTATTATAGACTTGTAGATTTCATAAATGGGGAGCAATCAAGAGAAAGTGCACATACTCAATTTGATGTTCGGACTAGACGAAGTAAAAAAATGGAGGATATCAAAGAGACTGAATTTGGAATGTATATAGAGTATGTTATGTGAGTCTTCATATTTTTCTTCAATAAATTTATAAATTTTGATTTCCAGTTTACTATGTCAAACATGCATAAATGTTTTATCTATTTTTTTGTAATTTTTCATATATAGCTATTGGTGTGCATATGGTCCGGCGCCCACACGACAAATTACCATGAATGCACTAGATGTTGGGGAAAAAATGCAATCCACGTCAAAGCATTAAAGTTGGTTGTCAATGTCATTTTATTGTACGACAACTTCAACTCAGACCAGATGATGTTGTTATAACATACACTGCATGTAGGCATCTTGATAAATATAATGTTGTCTTCCATGGGACTGATGCAATTGGTAGGCCTCGGTCATTCAATTATGCACCACATTTGACCATGGATATATGAGCTAGTGTCGCACATTTGATTGAAAATGGTTTTAATGCGACGATGATATGGGACAAGTTCATATCAGACGTACAACATGAATTTGATGAATTGTTCACAGGGATAACTCGAGATGCCTTAATGACAAGACAAGATATTTTAAACATTTACAATGAGATTAAAAGGTTAGAATATGTGAAGGACAAAAGTGATCCAACAAGTGTGGAGTGTTGGTACAATGATTCTCCCGAGAGCTTTTTTTCCTACCAAAAACAAGATTTTGTTCAAAACATCCCTTTTATAATAGGCATACAAACAAAGTGGATGTGTTCAATGATGGTCAAACACTCACACAACAATGTTATATCAATGGATTCAACATTTAGCACAAATAAATATGGGGTGAGTACATATTTATCATTAATCATATTCATGTATTCATCATCATTTCCATGCTTTCACTTTAAATATAAATATATTTATGTCTTCTTTTGAATGTAGTATCAACTTTACACATTAATGATTTTTTATGAACATCACAATGGCGTTCCAATAGCTTGGGTGATTTCATCACACAATACTACGGAGGATATATTTAAATGGATGTCAACACTATTTAGAGTTGGAAGCAATGAACGCTCAGATTGGCATGTTCGATCTTTCATCACGTAGCTGAAATTGAGGCATTAAGGTGGCACGTTTATTTCTTAGAAAAAATTGAAATAATAATGTTTATATATATTCTCTTCTAATGTTATATCATTTCAGGATTTTGACCAACTCCACGATATTATTATGTGTATGGCATGTTCATCGAGCATGGTTGAAGAACATCGGTAATAAAGTCAAACGAAAGGAAAACAAAATTTGTATTTTTCATGCTTTAGGACATATCATGCACTCGTGTTAAGACGATGCATCTGTACAAAATGAAGTTGCAAGGATCTTTGAAGATTTCAACGAAGAAACAAATTTCTTGGAGTATTTTAAAACCACTTGGCTAGCCAACAGTGAAATATGTAAGTTTTTTTAGCTAGATTCATGATTGTATTCTACAATGACATATTTATGGTTATTATTTTCCAACTAATATCTATGTTTGTTTTTTAATCCAGATATGTGTGCAAAGCTTACAGAAATTTTCCTCACTCTAATCAAGACACAAATAACGTCATTGAATCTTATCATGGGTACATAAAAAAAGGTACTAAAATGAGAAAAACAATGCAAATCATAGATGGGTTGACTGGTTAATTCATGCGCTATTAACAAATGTTGAATTGTATTACATTATTATGCAACGTTTAAAAGAAGTTGGTGTTATACGACCTATAAAATCCCTAGAACAACTGAATGCATCAAACTGTAGAGCAAATCAAATCCTTGATGAAGATTTTGTTGTTGATCCAAAAAGCAACAATGAATATCGAGTTTGTAGCCAAAATATGGATACTCATGGTACTTGGTATAGTGTCATATATAAAGGGTCAGATCTACACTTTTGTTATTGCACCTGAGCATTAAACGAAAATGTTTATAAGCATGTATTAAAAGTTGGTATGCTACTAAACAACAATGTTTCAGGTGATAATCTAATGTCAAATGTCGCTACTTCAAGTACAGAAAGGCCTAGATTTTTAGTTGATTTAAATGAAACACTTGTATTCAGTCCGGAAATCGAAACAGAGCTTCTACCACCCTTCAATTCTCCTCATAATCTCAATTGTCATAATGAAACAAACATTAATGACGTGGATAATAGTGCCCCCCTTGAGGTCGATAAAAGAATATATGTGATTTCATCGACTCATCAAGAGTTGAGGGAAATGTTAGCCATAATACCTCCAACTTTGGAGAGGGCATATGCATATAAGAATTTGGTTAGCAAATCACATCAACAATACAATCAACAGGAAAATCACATTTTTTTCAATGCAACTCCATCCAATATCATTAAGAAGAGACGACATATCTTTTTGAGTCCTCTCAATAAAAAAATTGCAATGTCACCGCCAGTTACATTTAGGTAAGGATAAACAACAATTTCAAAGAGTTGGGCGAGTTCGTGCAAAGAAGAAAAGCATGGTTGAGAAATTTAAGTTATCTTCTCAAAAAGAAAGAAATGTGGAGCATACATCTGATTTAGTGCAACATTCAATTCCACATGATATTGGTATGAAAATTCGAAATTATGTTTTGTTTTACATGAAATTCAATATAATATTAGCTTTGATCCAATAGTAAAAAAATTTCCTTTTTTATTGTTATAGCTAAGGGATCCACACCTGGAAATTTTCAAAGTTGTTGGCTTCAGTTATTTTTTGATGATGCAAACATACACACAAGTTCAAAGATATCAACAATGCAGTTAATTCCAAATTTAAACTTGTGAGATTTCCTCTCAGGTGAAAAACTTTAAAGTACTTGGGAAACAATGAGAATAAATATTATATATTTATATAACTTTTTTTATTTACTAGCATTATCAAATTAATTTTGTGAATGTTTCTTGACAGGAAGATACGCACTTATGGAATAGGGAAAAGTTGAAGTGATGCACTGATACTATTTTCAACTTCTCACATTATATAGAAGATCATTTTAGAATAATATACCACTGATATTAGTATATGCCACTTGTATTTTTATTTAAGACAATTATAACAAATACTTTATATTGTTTTGCAAAAGGTGTAATAGTTGTGGAACTCAATCATAAATTAGAGTATGATTCTATATTGATTTTGGATATCAATATGTGGCATTGTCAATAATGAAATATTGGAAGTGAAATGAAATATAAAAAATTGAAAATTTTGATATTTTACTTACATGTCAACGATGCATTATGTCTCCATCATACTATGTTGTTGCTCTCTATATGTTGCAATGTCTCATGTTATTCATGTCTCATGTTATTGAAAACCATCATGTACTTAACGTGAATCGAGATGCATGAATAAGTGTGGTCCTATGAAGCTCATTTCATCAATTAGAATGCATTTAACATGTTTCATTTCTTCTTGAAATATACCAATTGCTTGACCATGCAAAGGCTCGAAACCTTTAATAGGAATTCATAGGGTGGAGTGAATTGTTCTTACACATGTGTTGAAAGAACTAATGGTAGTAGGTGAAAGTAGAAGTAATGATCTCTTTCCATTAGTGGATAGAGATAAAAAAAAAATTGTGAAATGTAGTATATAAGGTATGACTTGCCAATCACTATTATACCTTGAATAATCATTTTTAGCGGGGGTTGATTTTGTCCTTCATTCATATGATTAACAATGACAACAAAAGCAAGGTTTTGTTTTGGTGACAAAGAAGATGGAGATGCAAATGTATTGGGATAATGGTCAATGCCTACTCTCATTGATCGAGCACCCTATAGAATTTTATATCCAAATTTTTAGCCACTGACCAACCAAATTTACATCCTTGTAGTAACATAATCACTAATCATTAATGTAATTCAAATTGATACATCATTAACTGAATCTATGTTAGGTGAAATTAGATAGAACATTATGCTTTGAATGAGATCGGTAACATTATGAGTTGGTGGAATGTTAATTTAAAGTGTAGAGAAAAACAAATCTGTATATGCATGCTTCTGTATATGCGCATATACGCTGACCACGTTCATAAATGCACATTTATGGAAGCACGCATATACAAAAGACACCGGTATGGAAGTTGCCAGCTTTCGTATATGTGTCGTTCGTATGTGCGCATTTATGGAATCCTCCGTCCGTATATGCGCATATACAGAAGCGCGCATATACGGAAGCCACCTTCCGTAAATGTGTCTTTCGTATATGCATGCTTCCATATATGCGTATATACAAAATTTGTCATCTATAAATGCACATTTATGGAAATCAGCCTCTGTATATGCACGATATATGTGCATATACGTTGACCACTTCCATAAATGCGCATTTATGGAAGCATGCATATACAGAAGACACCATTATGGAAGTGGCCAGATTTTGTATATGCGTCGTCTGTATATGCACATTTATGGAATATGTCGTTCGTATATGTGTCGTATGTATATGCGCATACACAAAAGTGCATATATACGGAAGCCACCTTCCGTAAATGTGTCTTTCATATATATGTGCTTCCATATATGTGCATATACAGAAGTTGTCGTCCTTAAATGCACATTTATGGAAGTCGGTCTCTGTATATGCACGCTTCTATATATGTGCATATACGTTGACCATGTCCATAAATACACATTTATGGAAGCACACATATACGAAAGACACCGTTATGGAAGTGGTCATCCTTTGTATATGCGTCGTCCGTATGTGCACATTTATGGAATCAATCATCCGTATGTGCGCATTTATGGAATTTGTCATTCGTATATGCATCGTCTGTATATGTGCATATATGGAAGTGCGCATATACGGAAGCCACCTTACATAAATGTGTCTATCGTATATGTGTGCTTCCATATATGCGCATATATAAAAGTTGTCGTCCTTAAATGCACATTTATGGAAGTCGGCCTCTATATATGCGCATATACGTTGACCACGTCCATAAATGTGCATTTATGGAAGCACGCATATATGGAAGACACCATTATGGAAGTGTCCAGCTTCTGTATATGCATCATTTGTATGTGCACATTTATGGAATCCATCGTCTATATATGTGTCGTTTGTATATGCGCATATACGGAAGCGCGCATATATGGAAGTCACCTTTCGTAAATGTGTATTTCGTATATGTGTGCTTCCATATATGTGCATATACAGAAGTTGTCGTTCGTAAATGCACATTTATGGAATCCAACTTTCGTATATGCACGCTTCTATATATGTGCATATACGCTGACCACGTCCATAAATGCACATTTAAGGAAGCACACATATACGGAAGACACCATTATGGAAGTGGCCAGCTTCCGTATATGTGTCGTTTGTATGTGCACATTTATGGAATCCGTTGTTCGTATATGCGCATATACGGAAGCCACCTTCCGTAAATGCGTCTTTCGTATATGCGTGCTTCCATATATGCGCATATACAGAAGTTGTCATCCGTAAATGCACATTTGTGGAAGTCGGCCTCCATATATGCATGCTTCCATATATGCGCATATACGCTGACCACTTCCATAAATGCAAATTTATGGAAACACGCATATACGGAAGACACCATTATGGAAGTGGTCGGCTTCTATATATGCGTCGTTCGTATATGCGCATTTATGGAATTCGTTGTCCGTATATGAGTCGCATGTATATGCGCATACACGGAAGCGTGCATATACGGAAGCCACCTTCCATAAATGCGTCTTTTGTATATGTGTGCTTCCATATATGCGCATATACAGAAGTTGTCGTCTGTAAATTCACATTTATGGAAGTCGACCTCCGTATATGCACGCTTCTGTATATGTGCATATACGCTGGCCACGTCCATAAATGCGCATTTATGGAAGCACGCATATACGGAAGACACTGTTATGGAAGTGGCCAGCTTTTGTATATGCATCGTCTGTATGTGTGCATTTATGGAATCTGTCGTCCGTATATGTGGCTTTCGTATATGTGCATATATGGAAGTGTGCATATACAGAAGCCACCTTTTGTAAATGTGTCTTCTGTATATGCATGCTTCCATATATGCGCATATACAGAAGTTGTCATCCGTAAATGCACATTTATGGAAGTCAACCTCCGTATATGCACACTTCTGTATATGTGCATATACGCTAACCACGTCCATAAATGTGCATTTATGGAAGCACGCATATACAGAAGACATCATTATGGAAGTGGCCAGCTTCCGTATATGCATCACCCGTATGTGCGCATTTATGGAATCTGTCGTTCGTATATGCGCATATACAGAAGCATGCATATACGGAAGCCACCCTCTGTAAATGTGTCTTTTGTATATGCACGCTTTCGTATATGCGCATATACGCTGACCAATTCCATAAATGCACATTTATGGAAGCACGCATATATGAAAGACACCATTATGGAAGTGGTCGGTTTCAGTATATGCGTCGTCTGTATATGCGCATTTATGGAATATGTCGTTCGTATATGCATCGTTTGTATATAAGCATATATGGAAGCGCGCATATACGGAAGCCACTTCGTAAAGTATAATGGATATATGCCATAATAAAGATTTGATCAACAAATTTTAAACATGCTTATCCAAAAAACTTGTACTTAAAACATGCAATCAAAGTATTGCATTGATTAAGAAGAGCAAAAATCGACTTTTCTATTCATTTGGTTTTCCATATTCTCGAAGCATCTATGTTTAAACCAATATACTTAGAAAACAAATTATCTACATTATTATATTCCACAATTATCAACAAAGATACATTAATTTCCTTTTGAAATTAGACTATCGATAAGAGGGCACATAAAGTACGTGAAAAATTATGAAACTCCTCTTGTATCAACAAAAATGTGAAATATTTGTTTTATTATATTATGTTTTATAAAAAAATTAATTAAAATTGGATTACGTGCACAAATAAAAGGCTATATTTCTAGTCATTGATTTTTCCATAATCTTGAAAAATTAATGTTTAAACATGTATATTTAGAATATAAGTTCTTTATATTATAATATTGCACAATTAACAACAACGCTATATTAATTTCTTATAGAAATTAGAATATAAAAATTAGGGAATATAAAATGTGTAAAAAATGAAACTCCTCCCTATATTGAAGAGGCTAGACTGCAATACTTTGTATATTTAAATAAAAGTGACTTCCATAAAACAAATTTTTTTGTTGTGCTTTAAGTGAAAAAAAAAATTGAAATTCAAAACATAATAGTAGAAAGTTCATTTATTGAAATTATATAAAGACCCATTCCTTGTAGGCTTAAATATGTTCATGTCTTTGTAAGTAGCACCTATTTATACAAAAGACTTATCAAATCTCTAAATTTATAGCCCAAGTTACTTTAACTTGGTGCATTGTTTAGACTTCAACGTAGCAAACTTAGTGGGTTTTGTGAGAGAAATACTAGTTGAACATATATGCTCTATGTATTGTTTGTGAGACTTGAACCCACTTGCTTTCAAGTCTTTTGGTGTGATTCTTGTCCTTTTAACCATAGCGGAATCATTAATATTTTTTGTCTTCTGTAAAAATTACAACACTATTAATAAATATCAAAATTGAGATTGTTATAATGAAGACATGGGTGTAGCGTATAACTTACCTCTCCTAATATTATGTAGTTAGAGATGTTGGCATTATGGTAGCTGCGGGAGGTATTCATCTCCACATGTAAACCTGACGAGAATAGAATATTCTGGGAAGCAAGAAGAAACCCTAAATAATTGGTTAAGAACCCTAGAAGACAAGTCGGCTCAAGAGAATGATTTGTATTAGGTTATTAGCCTCCAAGAGAAGAAGTCGGCTAAAGGAAATATTATATACTAAAGAATTAGCACCCAGAATGAGAAGTCAACCCAGGCAGTCTGGCAGAAGCAATATAAATACAGGAGGCCAGTCTTCATTTTAGCCAGACTTCTCAGAACTGCAGAAGCACACTTCACTGTAGTTGGCCAGTTTGTACGCAAGTCCTACGAGCAGCTACTGCCGACAGTTCTACAATCTATATTTTCAGTTTTTTGGGTTGGACTCTCTGATCATCTTTTGTTATTCTTGCTTGGTGCGCTATCCTTGGAGAGAGGTGCACCACCTTTGTTTGGTTATTAAGCCTAGGGTTTGCTTCCAGAATCTTTCTCTGTCAAGGTTAAGGTGCTCGGGGGTGGCTTCAGCCTACGTTTGGGTGACAATATTTCTATATTGTCTATGGTTAAATGAGCACATCCATTATATTCTAACAGGTTATGGGCCCACATTATCTTCGGACAGTCTAACCACTGGAAGATAGATTGGGAAGATTTGCTCAGTTGCAGTTGCAGCTAGTTTCTGTTGCAGCAATGAAACCCTAATCCTGTCGTTGAGGCACCTTAAGTGAAAATATTGACCTAATTTCTAGATAAACTAGTGCACCCTAGCCTAGCGCATCTCCTGGTACTCTCAGAAAGCTAAAACGTCAAGTTTGATTTTTTGGTCAAAAATCAAGGGTTGACCAAGTCAAAGCAGCCATGACTTACTCTATGAAGTTAGAAAACAAGTTAGAAGGGGATTCTAACTTCAGAGTGTGGAAGACAAGGATTGACCTCATCCTTGCCAAGAATAAAGTGTTGGACATCGTGAAAGGAAAGATCATGGAACCACAGTTCGAAGAAGGAAAAGAGAAGGAACCTCTGAACGTTGTGGTTATGGAGAAGTTAAAAGATAATGACATCAATGCCATGAGTTTCATAGTGGACTCTATAAAATACCACTTGATACCCTACATCTCCCATCTTGAATCATCTAAGAAGATGTATGATTCCCTAGCAAACCTCTTCTCAATCAGAAATATTGGGCAGGTAATGAGTGTGAAGAATGAGCTACATGACATGAAAATGAATGATGATGACAGCATAACATCATACTTTGTGAGAATGTATCAGTTGAGAGATAAACTACAAGCCATTGAAGAGATCATTTCATAGAAGGAACTGGTAAATATAGTACTCAATGGTCTTCCGAAGAATTGGGATGCATTTGCTGCAAGCATGAACACAAGGAAGGAGTATCCCACATTTGAAGAAATTTGGACTTGTTGTGCACAAGAAGAATCAAGGATTAGTGCAAAAGAGAAACCCCAAAAGAATTTCAGGAATAAAATGAAGTTTGTCTTAAGGAAGAAGTCAGATCAGGAAAAAGATATGTCAAAAAATACAATGCTTCAACTGTCGAAAATATGGTCACTACAAGAATCATTGTCTCGAGCTAAAGAAAAGGAAGGAAACACACAAAGCTTCAGTTGCCGAAGAAAGGGAACCCTCAAAGAAGACCAAGCAGGACAAAACAAACTTCTTCTTCTAAAACAAGGTAACAATACTCTTCATGTTTCTTGTACATACCTTGTTTTTATGTACATATCTTGCATATATATTCCTTAGAAGATAATATGTTCAAAGAGAAACCATACCTATGGAAGAACAACAAGATAAGGATTGTTATCACAATGACTACAAGTCATGCAATACACATGAAAGGATGAAAGTACATCAAAAAACCCTGGTAACAATTCCTGTGGAAGTTATTACATAAGTAACAGCTGCAAGATAAGCCAAAATCAGAATCAAACTTGAAGAAACATGGAAGAAGCAAAAATAGAAAGAAGTCAGCAATCAAAAAAAAAATTAGAGAAAGACTTGTGACACTTTACAGAAGGCAGTAAGGATGCAGACAGAAGTGTGGACTCTCCTAGATGGAGGGAGCCGATTATATAATCCCAAAAGAAGAGCATACATTCATGCATGAAGCAAAGATTAGGAGGGAGCTAATCCTAAATAATATGATCCATCAAGGATTATTAAGTATCTATCCATGCTCCCATTGATGGCAGCAACCGTCAAAAGCAACACGTGTTCAGTTTGACTTTAGAAGAAGTCTTCTTCGGAAAAGAAGCCTTAAGATATCCCTAGTTTTCCATCCACATCCATGATCCTATGATGAAAGGAAGCAGTTGGAAACTTCAGGGCATGGAATCTATAGAAAACTCCTTGGACCCAAGAGCTGAAGAGAAACATGAGGAAGAACATGAAGATTCCAAGAAAGAAAGAAAAGCCAGAACAACCAGTCATTATATTAAGAATCACAAGACAACCAGCCTAATCTGAACTCACTAAAAGAAATCAAATAGAGGAAATGAAAGTTGTGATGAAGAACAATGTATGGAAGACTTATGAATGCAAGCATTATGAGATCCAGAACTACAGGTTCTCCCAGATGAAGGAAGAAGACTATGATGATTGTTTGTTCCAGTAAACCAGACATACCTCTACATGAGCCATCATATTGTTCGTAATGTCCATGAGTTAGAGTCTACATCAAATGAATGCAAAGACTTTTCTCCAGAATAATTCAACAAAGAGCGTATGTAGAGAAACCTCAAGACTTTGAGGTATACCAGAAAGAGACCCTTGTATGCAGATGGAAGAAGATCATGTATGGATTCAAAAAACTTGGTGCAAAGCCTCTCATGCACAGCAGAAGCGTGGTGAAAACCTTCTATGATAGAGATCAGAATGGTTACTCAGAAGTTGAGGATGATGGATTGCTAATCCATGACAAGCTCTCATGATGACAGAAGAAGTACCACTTGGATATGTTCCAATTTGAGCCTTTCCACGATGTCATCCAACCATGAATTATTGTAATGATCAGAGCTATATGAAGCCTTCAAGAGAAAACCAGTGTTCCAAACATACCGAAGTACATTTACATCGAGCATTACATTCTCTGTGATGAAGTCTAGAAAAGAGAAGTGGTTCTCTAATATATCTCCACAGATGAGCAGATAGAAGATATTTTGGTAAAACCTCTTTCCAAGATGAAAAATCTTGTGTACTCAAGAAAACAAGTTGGAGATCGTGGAGACAACTTCCTTATTGAAAAAGGAAGAAATTACTCCCATGTTGGGAGGGATCACTAATGTGTTATTGATTTATGGACAGTCATTTTTCAATTTGAAAAATGGTCCAGGATGAGCAGTTCCTTTCCAGTTCAGAAAGTGGTTTGAGATTTCTGACGAACAGGCATTTTCTAGTTCGGAAAATGGTTCGATGGATTGTTGATGTACCATAGACAACGATTCCCCTTGTGGCCAGTGTGGGGGAATGGTCTAGGAAAGTCTCTCTTCTTGACGATCACTCACAGTAGTGGTCAATAAGACTGGTCTACCTCGTCGGACAGTCATTCTTTCGAAGCTCACAGTTGTGAGCAGTTTCGAAGAATGGTCTGTTTTGGAGGTTGGTGCAAAACGGTCATTTCTTTAGGAAATGGTTCGGGCAGTCATTCCCTAGGGAAGATTCATTCTCTCCAAGTTGCAATTTGTTTAGTGCCCGAGGAATGTCCCAGATAGGTGAATGGTCCAAGTTCAGCAATCAGGGACATGCATTCCCTAGGGCAGACTCATTCTCTCCAGGTTGCACTTTGTTTAGTGCTGGAAGAATGGCTCAGATAGGTGAATGGTCCACGCTCAGAAATCAGGACAATTATTCTTCCTTACTTGAGAAGAATAGTCCAGATAGCTCATCATTGATGTTTTACCTTTTGAGGGAAGATGCTCTTCCAGGTCTCATAATTGTGAGTGGAAGAATGGCTCAGATGATTCAATTTATATCATGACATTGTTTTTCTGTGCAGATTGATGTTAGATGATATGATTGCCATGGAGACTGTGTGTCTCTAGACAATAGATATATGCTACTGTGGTGGATGTATTCCACTGATTATGACTATGTGTCACTGATTAAGTATCTGGGTGTTATTTGGTGTGGTTGTGTACCACTAGATAGTAGTTGTGTACTATTATGTATAGACATAGTTGTGTTATATTGAATGGCATTGTTTTGATTGCCATGAAGACTATCAGTAGTGTTGGAAATGATTACTAGCTAGATGGATAGTCAGTGTGTTGGTGGACTGACATTCTCCAGGAGGAAAATGGTCCTGGACAGTTATTCTTCTAGGACATATGTCCAGATTAGAAGAATGGTTCTTGTATCACTCTCTAAAGTGAGTGACTTATCCATCATCATGTCTGATTACTCAGATGGAGTATGGTTTCGAGAGATGATGCAGTTGATGACATTGATAGTGATGATGGTGCTCATGATCTAGTCATGAGATAGTCTATACGACTATGAT
>SNQJ01S0009842.1:63264-84050 GCA_010110895.2 Picea sitchensis
GGAAGAAGGAAGAAACCCTAAATAATTGGTTAAGAACCCTAGAAGACAAGTCGGGTCAAGAGAATGATTTGTATTAGGTTATTAGCCTCCAAGAGAAGAAGTCGGCTAAAGGAAATATTATATACTAAAGAATTAGCACCCAGAATGAGAAGTCGGCCCAGGCAGTCTGGCAGAAGCAGTATAAATACAGGAGGCCAGTCTTCATTTTAGCCAGACTTCTCAGAACTGTAGAAGCACACTTGTGCGCATTGCAGTTGGTCAGTTTGTGCGCAAGTCCTGGGAGCAACTTCTGCTGGCAGTTCTGCAATCTGTATTTTCGATTTTCTGGGTTGGACTCTCTGGTCAGCTTTTGTTATTCTTTATTGGTGCACTATCCTTGGAGAGAGGTGTGCCACTTTTGTTTGGCTATTAAGCCTAGGGTTTGCTTCCCGAATATTTCTCTGTCAAGGTTAAGGTGCTCGGGGGTGGCTTCGTCCCATGGTAGGGTGATAATATTTCTATATTTTCTATGGTTAAACGAGCACATCCATTATATTCTAACAAGAGATAGCATAAAGAGAAGACTTACTTCTCTTGAACTTCCTCAAAATCGAGGGGAACATCGTAATGGTTGGGTTGACTGCTCACGAACTATTTCATGTTGCAAACTTTGTTTTGATGTATTATATTTTTGTCTTTTATCTTGTTCTGGGGATTGAAACATTTGTAATGGTTCAAAGGATAACAGTTGCACAATATATATAGAATATGTAAAATGTAACTACATATAATTATAAAAAAAATGAATATCTATTGATTGGCATGTCATCCTAGTATATACAATAAATTAAATCAAAAGTTTGTTCTATAGTAGGTTGCAATGAAAAGTATCTTACTTCCCCAAAAACTCCATGAATCCCAGGTGAATGCAATGGTTGAGAACATGAATTTTGTTGGATTTCTGAATTACACAACGTATGTTCACCAACCAAACTATGTGGAGATATCTATGAGAATATTTATATGAATAACAAAGTAAAATCAGTATACATTTTATAGTTAAAATAACCAACATATAGTATTAAAATTCTTGAAAATAACTCTCTGTTATTTTCAAATTGAGAATAAAGTATTCAATTGTGTAATTGTTGTTAATACTCTTTTGTCCAAAGATTACTATAGGACTATGTGCATATGGTACCTCATTCCCTACATTCTCATAAATACGTGTCCCTTCCTGCCTTTTTAGTGAAATACCAATGTGTGTCATAGTATCCTTACATCTACGAGGTAAACTTTCCTCCCATTTGAGCATTTTTTCTTCTATTTTTTGTTTTGAAGCATCACTTAAATCATCAATTGTAGCAACAGACTGCACAAAGGAATTATTGAATGGATTTATTCAAATGTAACCAAAATTTTAGGCATTTAAAAATAAATATGTTAACAAATACTCACTACTAAAAGAATTTATTCATTGACAAATATTCTATGGGCCTGGAGACGTGCACGATGTATCATTGCATCAACATCATATTGTATCTTACTATTTTGTATTTTAATTGTGCATGTTGATTTTGGAGGGCGTTTGGCATTTTTATCTCTTTGTCGTCCTCTTGGACGTGGAGGAATTGGAGGGAGACCGTGCATCTTATCACGATGGTCATTTAATCCACTTAGTTTTGAACGAGTTAATACCCCACAACAATCACCAACAAGACAATAAAATACTTATTTTGAACCTATAGTAATAACATCCCACTCTTGGTTATATTCCTCCATTTTATAAATTACTTGTAAGTGGATATATAGCATAATAATGTTAGAAATCAAATCAATTTATTAGAACAAATAAATAGTCAAAGAAAAACTATATAATAATGTTAGAAATCAAATCAATTTATTAGAACAAATAAATAGTCAAAGAAAAACTAGATTGGTATAATATGTACATCAACTTTAATGAACCAAATCAATTTATCAGAACAAATAAATAGTCAAAGAAAAACTAGATTGGTATAATATGTACATCAACTTTAATGAACCAACAAGGTCTATGTAAATATACATTAATGAACAAATAGAAAAATGTCACATACAAAATTAAAATTAAAATTAAAACAAACTACATTAATTATTATAAAACTGTGAATATATATGTTAAGCTAGATCATAAAGCATGTCTAAAAACTGTATTTGATATGAAGAATAAGAAATTTAAGTAAATCAATTTATAACATATAATTCATATTTATTTAATTAATACTTGCAAAGTTTGCATGCTTTGGGCAAAGGGGTTGATAGGCATTAACAAATCTTGAGGTAAAAAAACAAGAATGATGATGCCTATTTTAAGTGAGGAGAGGGGAATAGTCAAGGATGTAGAGGGGAGCTTTACCAAATGGCAAAATTATGATATTATATGGGCGTGAACCAATAGGTATATATATGAATACATATGTTAATAAAATAATGAATTAATTTATGAGGAATTCCATTTTCAAAACAGTGTCTTACTACCATTTCTATATATTTATCCAAGGACATCCATGTCATGGACCTCTATATCCCACACTATTCTACCATACTATTAGATTCTTTTTTAGTTTATTGTAATTTATGTTAATGTGCATGGGCATAAGCCTAGTTACATCGTTCCATTTTACTCATGATGACATTATACATGAAACTTTACTAAGACTACTTAGTGAGATGACTGTCACTATTGAGGATGGTGTATTGTGAAGAATTGTATAGAATTAGTGGCACTGGTATACTTTAGGTACTATTGTATTAGTCATGTCACTCCCTTTGTTGTCTCAGAAGACACATGTCAAGTTTCTATAGAAAGATTAGGGAGGTCGTGGCTAAACCATTCTACAAATAATCTAGTTTTTGTTGATACAACTACTCTAATGCCTAATATAGCAGATGATGATCCACCTGTGTCGTATTCTTTCATAAGAAGAGATCATCAACCATTCTGGCACCAAATGTGGGGAAAATTTGTTCTATTCATCGCTATGGGAAGAATGTCATTCTCGGGTATCATTAGCACAACGGGGAACCCAGAATGGTGTTCGGGAGTCCACCCTAATGTACAGTTGTATCAATTGATCGACCTGAGGCAGCAGCTCGAGGTAGGAAATTTCAAGCTCCAGTTATATAACCAAGGCATAAAAAACCAGCGCAGGTGGAAGTGTGGGCCCGATCGTCCAACGGTTGCAAGCGAGCTTGATCAACAACGAAGGACAAATGTCGCATCGGAAGAGCATCCAGAAGTTAATGCGGTATTGGGGCACGACAACGGTTTTAGGCTGCTACATGTCAAAGAATAAAAGGTGTCGCATAGTAAAACACAAAAAAGGAAACCACTCCCTTAGGGTCACGACAACGGTATTCCTATCTTGCCAAGATCGAAAACCAGCCAACTCACTCCCTATAGGACCGCTCATTCAGCGCCACCTGAAGTCAACATGGTAGTCCATCTAGACACCTAGAAATCCAAAGGAGACTTAATAAGACAACCAGGGGTATTTCAATCCCGTCAGAGAACGCCATCTATGGTAGGGGATCCCACCATTTCTCTCGGTTTCCATTATAGATTCAACCATACATACTCCGAGCCTGGGACGACACTTCAGCACCTACATGGACCAATCTCAAGTTTCCATGCGTCCACGTTTTCATGTTGATGTCATCATGACGTCATTTTCGATTACGTGCATTTTCCAAATTGCAAATACTCTAAACCATAGGGTACCTCCATGGATTTAAGCATATGAAATTGTTCATTGTTTGATGCATATTTTAATGATCTGATATATTTTCCAAAACTGTTGAATTCTTAATTGCTTAGCACATTATTCTATCCATAGGTTGTGAGATTCACCTTAAAGTTGTCTCACATGTCTATCTTGTATTTCTTCTGAATTCGCCCCTTCTCAAACTTAAATCGAATTATCTAAATCTCTTGTGGGCATATGCCTCTTGTCGTTGAATTTCTTGGTATTGGTCCTGGTATTGTTTGAGGGTTGATAGTTCTATAAGAGAGAGAGAGAGAGAGAGAGAGAGAGAGAGAGAGAGAGAAATATTCCCAAATTTTTTTTGCATAATTTTTGTTGTAAATCAACATGGCTCTAAGATCCATTCTGGGTCTTATCCCTTGGGGTGCCCCAGCATAGTTCCATTTATAGCCCGGAACATCTTGAGGGATAACAATATCATTTTATTTTTCTCAATGATTGTATCTTTAAGGCAGAAAATATCTAACGTAGCATTGAATGCTACAAGCAAATAAC
Organism: Picea sitchensis; assembly: GCA_010110895.2. Classification (NCBI taxonomy): domain Eukaryota; kingdom Viridiplantae; phylum Streptophyta; class Pinopsida; order Pinales; family Pinaceae; genus Picea; species Picea sitchensis. The sequence goes on from SNQJ01S0009842.1 coordinate 67,545, forward strand.
TAACGTGGTACATAACAGTGAATGCCACGGCCGATGGATTATAGATCATCGGATCTAAAATAAATTCAGATCCTACAACCTGTAATACACCTGCCTCAGTGTTCAATGCTAAGTAGCAGGTTGGATATTGCTTATGATTGTCCTGATTGTCTTTAACTATATGCATGGAAGCGCCCATATATACTGAAATTATAGTTTCTTGGGTATTATAGTATCTTGGGTTACAAAAGTGCACCTTTTAATCATATATGTTTAAAATATTATTTTAATCCTATTGAGATTTCTACCCTGATACATAACTGAATGAATTTTTTTTATCAGAATCTCAATTAATGAAAACTTTTGTTTTCTTTGATACATAACAAGAAAATAATTTCTCCGTTGTGTATCTGTGGCTCTAAGGGAAGGTTATTATGTGAGTGCAATGAGAATAAATGTCAGACATATAGGTTTATCCAAATTATAATGGATAGACAAATAAGAAAACAGTAACGGAGTCTCACCTTCGGTAACTACCGTTGAAGTCGAGAATGTATATAAGCTGAGGGTGTATATACATAATATATATGGAAGAACTCTCAACATAGCTCAATCGACTTCATTCATGGCACCAATCTTTCAAGAAGGTTGTTCGAACCTACGTTAACTACTGGGCGTGATCCTTATTTGTTGGTCAAGATCTTACTTGTAGGCAGTAGTATCGAGGGTGGACAGGAGTGGAGTTGTGAGGAGGGTGCACTGAAGGTATAGATGCCAATAGAACAATCGTTGGGCACAAAAATGGCATCCACCATCAAGACTGCTAAGTAGAATTCTCTTGCGTGCTTACAAAGGACTGGAATTCCTACCACCATAGATATGAATACAAAATTGGGAGCTTTGATCCACATTTTGAATTTCTTGTTCTTTCTTATATATTATATGCGATTGATGAAAAATTTGGAGCTTTGATCAACAATATAATGGAATGAAACAGATCAATTTGCAATATTGAACCTTTGATTTTCTCTGGAGTGGATCATATAAATGTTCTCAATGATTATTGCAGCAAGCCTACATGCCAAAGATATGAATGCATGATTGGAAAATTGATTATTTGTAGTGAACCCTTCATTTTCTACAATTTCTCAATGATTAGGGTAGCATGCTCGCATACAAAATTGAGTAGCCATCAAAACAAATTGATTTGCAATATCAAGTTTAAGGTCATGTCTATATTTGGTAGGTTGGTTCTACATTCAAAAGTATTTTTTAACCTAGAACCTAAAAAGTTGGATCATTAAAGTCTCAATTTGACACAACTGTGTATTTAGTGTGCCTGGTTTGAAATATCAAAAATATATTCGAACATGGGAATTAATGGATCAAGCATGTATATTTAAATGTGGGCATCAAGAAATTGAGGATATATATTTAGAAGTGGGAAATATTTGGAACTATCCAAAATTTTGATTTCTTGCAAAATCTAGAATGGATAGGTTTCAAGTGTTATTGGGATTCTCATCCCTTGGAATAATTCCATCACCCAACTCCATAGTTCCTTTCTATTTCTCTTTTCCAAAATCTGTTTTCTTATAATATTTTCAAGTTTTTCTCATGATAGATAACACCCACAACAACCTAGGACTAGAACTTAAAGAGAAAACATTCCAAACTAACCCTAGGATATCTATGTGATTGTTTAGATTCAAAGATTAACACGAACCTTTTTAGAGGGTTTTATTCCACCACAGTCCAATTATTACTCCAGTAATAATAACATGATCCTTTTTAAAAGGTTTTATTCCACCACAGTCCAATTACTCCAGCAATGATAACACGATCCTTTTTAGAGTTCTTTTAGGGTTTTATTCTACCTCAGTCCAATTACTCCAGCAATGAAAGCACTTCTTGTATGGAGGAAATCACTTAAACAAGTGAGGCAAGCTACTAAGCTAATCGCCTGTTTTTTTATTCATTTGTTGTAGTTTAACTTTTTTGTGGTTTGTTATGCCTATTTTTTCGTATAATTTGGATGGATGTTAGTTTGTTAAGTTTGCCACATAATAACTTGGAGATCAAAATAAATTTATATTCATGGACATGGGATTTACGAAAAAAGGTAAATGATAATAATTATTATAAAAAATATCTTCTCAAACATATAACTCGGAGATCAAAATCATTTTATATTCATGACTTGGGATTTACGAAAAAAAAGGTAAATGATAATAATTATTATAAAAGAATATCTTCTCAAACATTGTTATTTTAATTGCTTCTAGAGTCACTATGACTGCTGAATTTAGAATCATTTAATACAGTTAAATTATAAATTTGTGTCTTAAATGTTGTAGAGAAGGGAGGCATTCATATTATAATTAGAGAGATGCAAAATGCTATATCAAAAAATGTTAACTACGAAGTCGATCAATCTCTTCTTTGAGGTAATGGAGTTATGTCTGTTATCAATAAATAAATGATGGAGCTCTGTCTGCTATCAATCTCTTCTTTGAGCTAACTCTAAATAAATATGTGAATCATGCCTCAAACTCGATGAAATACCCAATCTGTCTGTCGATAGAAATCTTAACATCTGAAAAACTGCAGTGAGTGGGCAACTAGAACAATTCCCCTTCACGACAGCACTGTGGTGACTTTATTGTTGGAAAGGGAAGCAAGGTGGTTGTTCCCGCACGCAGCGTCGGGGTTACCCTCATTATGTCAGTGACAACCCACTGGCCTCGATTTAGCAATCGACGTTAGGTCGGTTTGGAGTTCCGCTGCGGACTCAGCCTGTCAGCCCCGAAAGGAAGGAGAACGTTGTTATCCTCCCTCCGGTCCAAGTTACAAAACAGTGTAACCCACACACACTAACTAAAATCGTTAACTGACAAGTTTTTTATGGGAGTAACAAACTCTGCAGGATTTGGGCATTTTTTTGAATAGTGAGGTTAGGATAGTTTTAGAGGCCGCCACCGATATGCTACCGCCAGTGCCCATTCTAATCATAGAGGATGCACAAGCGAAGATTTAATCATTCCATGGGTCTACATTTGAAGGTCATGCCATGATTATATGGCCGCTAGACGTGCTAATACCGGTATGAAGGAGAAATTCATAGAAGCACTCCCCTCTATCATCTATGGCAATTCAGAATTATCCAAAACCATCTTCTTGTATTCGCAAACAATTTAAATTAAATTGTAACAGAAATTATAAATAGTTTAATTTAAATTGTAACAGAAATTATCAAACCATCTCTTGTTCATAAACAGAGTCAAAAGGGTTACAGCAGTCGCTTACCTTAGCAAATCGCTATGTATGTTGTGGACGCGGGCTCGAACAGTATGTGAAGCTGGATGGACGCAGGCTGAAATGGACTAAGGGTGCGGTGAATGCAGTTAGTTGACCCAAGGTTTGGTGGTGACTTAATTAAGTCATAATTGTCGCAGATATTGGATGGAGATTTGACCGTCGACCTTGGCAATAATTCATGAAAGTCTTGTCCACCTCGAGAACCATCGGATGTTATCCACAGCCATCGGCATGCCATCGCGTACGGATCAGCCTATAAAGAGTTATGGCGAAACATCGCGAAATCGTGGGAAGCTACTGCATGGTGTATTAATTGAGCTTTGCCCATCTCATGCCATATACCATACTTATGCTTCGATACCACATTTTTATATCCTGCGGTAGCGTTCGCGCGGCAGTACGTATGCCGGATCCAGCCTATGAAGTTATTAAGCGAAGCTATCATGCCGTGGCCGAATCATTGGGAGCTTCTTTGCATGGTGTATTAATTGAGCTTTGCCCATCTCATGCCATATACCATGCACCATAAAAATCCGATCCACATTTTATATCGCGACGCGTTCATGCAGCCGTAACGGATCCGACCTATGAAGTTATAGCGAAGGCTATCCTGCATCGTCACGGTGCCGAATCATTGGGAAAGGCTGGCGCATGGTGTATTAATTGAGCTGCCCATATATACCATGCAAAAGCATTACCACATTTTATATCACGGCGCGTTCATACATGAACATGCATGGCATGATATTCAGCCATCCGGTGATTCCTTCAAACAACGTCTCCACCTCCTCCATCAGCGATCAGGTTGACATGGAAGTTGTACATCTAAACCATTAACGCTGCAGGTACCTTCCTTAACCATTCTGCATCCATTTAAATTTGAAATTTAAAACTATGCGTTCTGAAGTGAGATCAGTGGAGGTGAAATTGGTACAACATATGAAACCAGAACTACATTATCTAAGCTTTGAAATGTCAGAGGATGGTGGAAAATGCTCTCGGATCTCTTATGCGGCGCTCTGCCTCTCCCGTTTCTGCTTTCATCACTGATTTTTTTCTGCTCCACTATGTTCGATGTGGCAGCCGAGCTCCGCATACCCACATATGTATTCTTCACTTCCACTGCATCTATTCTTTCTGTCATGTTGTCAGTTCCCAAAGCTTGTCTTGGAATTCCAATTACGTTTAAGTACAATTTTCCAATAGGAATCACAGGAACTCATAGATCCTTTGCAAAATAGGCTCCGGGGCGGGTCGGATGAAGCATTTTACTGGTTTCAACACCATTCCTCATGTCTGTGGGAAGTGACAAGCGTTTTGCTAACACCTTCGAGGACCTGGAGCCTGAAGAGATCAAAGCTCTTGTGAATGGAAAGATATCTAATCCGACGGATATTGATCGAATGCCCTGCTTTTATCCAGTCGGGCCTCTCATATCATCGTTGCCGCTTGAACACAATGACAAACTTGTAGGAAGGCGGTGGTTACCTCAAGTGGTTAACCCGGCCGCTGCCGATGGTTCTCTTCGTTTCATTCGGGCGGAACCTGATGCGAGGTTATGCATGGTCGATTGGAGTACAAATTTTACATTCTCTCAGCGTGGAATTAGTATTCGTATTTATAATATGCATGAATTTTGCATGACCGCGCATACGTTCTTGAGGCGGAATCACAAGTGGTAGGAATTTAGTTAACCTCATCACAATTTTATGACCATCGATTAGTCAATTATGTATATTTAATTTATGAATTCGGTCGAAGACACTTGTAATTGATCAACCACGGTCGAATGCCTTTATTTTTCGGTCCGATTGAAGCTGGAGGAAGCTATATTTATTCAATCGAATTCGTTGCTCTTGCATAGCCGAATTTTAATATTAAATCCATCAGGGCATGGTTTTGGTGACTGACATCAATTTCTAGAAATTCCCATTTCTTAAGAAATTATGAATTGAACCACATATCGTTCCATTAAAAATATGATAAATGTTATCTTGATACTTGAGATCAGAGTTCCTCATATTTCATGGTCATTGGTATACATCACTCAAACAAAACATTATTTTTAAATCTTTGGATTGAATGTCCATGTGAATTATATTTTGAGTTGGTGGTCGAGAATGACCTCTAGATGAACCACCAGTTGTGTAAGTAAGCCAACATTGTATCTTCATAGTCCAAGTTGTGGGCTTTGATAACATTTAAAACACTGGAAAGGCAGTAGCAACCTTCTTTATCAACAATTTATCCACCACTGGATGGTTCGAACTTTAGTTGGATTCTGATGCTCCGACCATTCACCGACCATTCACCAGATGAATGAATCAATCATCCATTATACATTATCAATAACTTCCACTGCTTCTGATTGAGCCTTCCTTTTCTTAAAATATTCTACACTTAGTTGACTTGTGACTAGAAATCTTCCGTGGTCGACTTCTCTTGAGGTAGCTTTTGCAATGGGCTTCTCTAATTAAAGGAAGGTCAACAAAGGAACCGGTTTGTAGCCTTCAACATTCTTAATTTGGGCTCCACATTATCACTGAATACCACCATAATATTATGCTTTATTTTGGATTTTCTTTCTGGTGGACTTTTCTTAGCAACATAACATAACTCTTTGATAGCAACCACAACGAGCAGTTTCCACGACCATCAACAATCATTCATGAATAAGAACTTTTAGCGGGCTTTTCATCTTTAATAGCATCCCGAAGAATTTATGAAAATTTAATAGCATCTTTAATGGCGGGCTTGCGGGTTTTCTTGATTTCCAGTAGCAATCACGAGCAATCAATGTTCTTCAAAAAATTTCTTAGGAAAATTTCCACTTAATTTCTTCAATCGAGCATCGATCTATGACTTGTTTATTTTCTTCTTTATTGTGCAGGATTGTGTTTTGTCCTACAACCATCCACAGTCTCAGTTCAAATCACGTTGAAACCGAACCAAAGTGTTGAAACTACGTAATCGGAGATGCATTAAAGGGACTACATAGTGAAGCACATCAAGAACACACACAACCAATAGAGACCGTTTGGGAAGGATCATCGTGGCAACACGCTAGCGATTAAGTCGTTAAGGCTTGTCAGCGAACGGACCCAGGATCTTGGTGGCAGACCCAGCAATACCTCTGATAAGGGCCAAAGGTATGGATGGGAGGTGACGGACATGTAGAGAGCCACCGACAAGACTATCGGTTGGAAAGGGCGGGAAGACACACTACAACCCGGAGGAGATGGGAGAGAGTCCCATGGGATTCATATTGCGGTAAATAGCCAAGTCGGCTTACCGGTCAGCATTAACAGAAGTGCAGTGCCATCCTGAACAAACTTTTAGTATTTGTTAGACCACAGTGCTTAGGTAAGGGATTTTAGGTAAGGGCTAGGTACGGCGAGTATAGATTAGTTGATGTGAAACAAGGTGCCAATTGGATGGTTGGAGGAAGGGGTATGAATTATCTCTTTAACATGGGGATAGCGTAATGAACTCTGACTTATATCATGATCTTAAGATCTTATGATGACATGATCAATACAGATTGGTGGGAATCACCACGATCACGATACTCAACGGTAAGATGATCACGGTTGAGTTGGAATAATGAAAGACGAGGAAATTCGATTGTAGGAAGAAAAGGGAGGTATCTAGCGTTCATTTATTCCCTATATATAGCTACAAAAGAGAATGCGCAAGGATGCAATTTATATGCATACATAGAGACAAATGTCAAGAGTGTGGTGGAAGTATTAGAAGAACTTTTGGTAGTATGAGAGTTTTGCGGAAGTGATTCCAGGGAAGAATCACAGTGTGTCGTCTGAAGCAAAGATGGAATTTACCATCGACTAAAAACCTGGAACCAATAGCGACAGAAAGCCTTATTGGATAATGTCAAACCACGAGCTACGAGTTGAAGATACCAGCTAACGAAGGTTGTTGGACCCTGGACCTCGTCAGTCATCACCGCAGATTAACTCTATTATTCATATGGAATAAGTGAATGCAGGTAGGACTCTACTTGACTACCATCAGTGACTATGGTAACGTCTTCGGATGGCAGATCAAGAGCGAACTTTTAACGATACTCTGATTATTCGCGATAAACAATTTGAGCGGTGTCAAAGCTACTCGAGTTCATTGTTGAGCGTATGTTATCTCCGATGAAGGCATTGTTTTGGATCCAACGAAGGTAGAAATGGTGTGGAGTGACTGTGTCGGCAATCTACGAATGTCATTGAAGTGCATAGATTTATGGTTTTAGTGGGATATTATCAACGGTTGTGAGGTTCTTGAAGATAAGAAAATATGTTGCATGAATAATTCACGGAAGGAGAAAAAGTTTAGTGGACTAATCATTGGAAATCATTTGAAGGCTCCAAGGATCTATTAATAGCATATACTAAGGTCCAGCATGGATGAGAGGGTTTCTTAGCAATGCAGCGATGGATGGAGGCTTGACGAAATTAAGTCAAGATGGTTCAGTGATCACTTACATCTCAAGAATTTAAGGAGCCATGAGGGATCTTTATGTGACACACGATTTGGTGTTGTTAGAGATCGTGTATGCCTTGAGAGTGTGGAGACCCTACCTTATTGGACAAAAAATTCAAACTAAAAATGGACCATTGCAATTTACAACACCTTTTTACCCAAAATTACTTGAACGCACGGCAAAGGCATTGCTCAGAACTGCTTATCGATTACGATTTTTAGAATTCCTAATTAAAAGGAACAATGAACAGTGGCCAGTCATGAGTGGAGACCCACACATATTTCAAAGATACCTCTTTCAAAGCAGTCTACGAAAAGATTCTAACTAGAAGCGTGTGGTATAACAGGGTAAGGGATGTTTTTGGGCAAGACACCATGTTGGTAAGAAAATTGTGGGATATATTATGGACAATGATGGATCTTGGAGATATGACGGTTGCATCCCAACGATGGATGAGAAGTATTGATCTTATAAAATTTGATAGGCGGTCTTTTGTAGCTCATCGAGGAGTCATGTCATGAAGATGAGGGTCGACCTTAAGCCCTTATTATTCTATAGGGATAAAAGAAGCGGTTATCAATACTTGTGTGGTGAGATGTCTAGAAGGTCGGCAAGTGAAAGTTGAACATAAACATCGACATGATTACTTCTGACTCTACCTTTAAATCGACGCCTGGGAGGTCATTTCGTGGACTTTATTGTGGGAGTACCCTTGATGGCAAGAATAGCCAAATTAATAAGTGACGGTTGGCACTCTAATTAAGAGTTCACATTTTGTCCCTGTTCGTACGAAGTATCAGGCGCCAGGTATACCTTGAGTTTATATCAACAAGATTTTTGAGACTTCCAGACGTACCAAAAGATTCATTTCTGATAAGGGAATCGGTCTTTACAAGACAAATTTGGACGAGTTTCCCAAGAAGCGACAGAACATAGCGAAATTTAGTACAGTGTCATAAGAGACAATTGACCTAAGAAGCGAACCAAAATCGAAAGGTTGTGGTGCATTATAAATGCATTGGACCAACATAAATGTTGGGAATAGTTTTGGACATTGGTGGAGTTTGCATGCAACAACAGTTATCAAAGAACCATTGAGATGGTGCCATTTGAGTTTATTTACGGGAGACCATGTTGGATGCATTTGAGTTGGGATTGGATTGAGTATAGGGTCCTGGTAGGACTAGATGTGATCCAAGAATTGAAGGAACAAATAAAATGATATGAAAGGGGATGGAAGAATCGCAGGATCGACATAAGAGTTTGTCGATGTATCCCAGCGTGACTCCTAGTTGTGAAGACTAAATACAAATGGGGTACTATCCTTTGAAAACACGATGCTTATCTTGTATCTTTGTGCGACTTTAGCTCAGTGATCATACACATGAGATAGATTGATTTCTTGGAGAATGATGGGCGATGGTGCCCTCACGACGAAGCCATTTCGCTTTTCGAATTTGTCGCATTCCATGACTACAATGTGTGAATCAAGTCAGGAGTCCGGTGGACCAACTATAGTCCACACTTTTCGATTACACAGGAGGACGCATATGATTTGTGTCAGTAGTTTCCATTTTTTTTGTTTGATGGCTAGACCCTTAGAATGCTTCCGGATACTTTGTTATGCACTTGTATGTTGGCTTTGGGATGAATTTTGAAACAAGAGGGGTGTATGTAACATATAGCTCTTGCACACACCTAGATGGACTTACTTGTTAGGAACTTGTGTGAAAGTGACGCATTATGTTCTACTTGGATTTATCGTGTATGGATATGATGATATGTTATTTATTATATATGTATTGACATGTGTTATTGTTGGTTTCTCGAGTGTGCGGGGACTCTTGACAAATTGAGGGATGTCGATAGCCTCGATGGACCTCCTTGGACTACGGATCAATTCAGGAGGGGAATTTTTTTGGTTTACATATTTATGTTATTGCCTTATGTGACATATGGCTGGTATATTATGATGTTGTTTATGGATCAATGACATGTTCATTGGTGAATGGCGATGTACTCATAAGACTCATTTGGAGTGGGGGTCATACGACAACCATGCTGAGGAGAGGGTGTGGCATAACCTTGCCGCGACCTACTAACACCTCCCAAGTGGCTCATTTGTAGGTTAACGTTACCCTGGATTGAGAGATCCACCACTGTTGGAAGTGAGACTACAGCTGAGTCTCTCATGATGATTCTAAGAGGTGTATGGGGTCCTTACTCCTTAGAGGCTATAGTCTCCCACAAGATCACTGACGAAGTATTGACTCAAGGTGTTTGACGTCTACCAAAATGGAGTCAAAAATTCCCGAGTGGCTCGGTGAGGAGGGCGTGAGTGCTCTTGAAGGGCACTTTATTTAAATGAAACATGGAGAATGCGGTAATTGTACCCTTGGATCACATAGGTAGGTCTTGAAGAGCCGCGTTGCAATTTTAACATTGGTGATTTAATGAACCTAGTACCTAGAAAAACATGTCTCCTTAGGACTTGGTCAGTCGTAAAATGATTGTTGCATGAGTAAAGATTAAAAATATAAATTTCCTTTAAAAACATTTTATTGAGCTAAAAATTTAAAACCTAGGTCTAAACTTGAGAAATAAAATTTAAGAAAGTAATAAGGGGGGATGAGAAGAAATTGGGGTGAAAATTAAATAAAATATATTTGGAGGGATTAATTATTTAAAAGGTATTGGTGACAAGGGTACAAAACCTACTAAATTTACAACTTAGACGGAAACTTAAAAACAAAAGATGTATGGACCTAGAGGAATCCCTGAGTCTAAGAGAACTTTTCTAATTTGAAGTCATTGAATTTAAGAAGGAAACATTATCAGTATGGAGGAAAAATCAAATTTTTTTTATGGGTATCAATTTGTAACACGTAAAATGATTGTTGCATGAGTAAAGATTAAAAATATAAAATTTCCTTTAAAAACAATTTTTATTGAGCTAAAAGAATTTAAAGCCTAGGTCTAAGTAGCTCTTGAGAAATAAAATTTAATTAAGAAAGTAATAAAGGGGGGATGAAGAAATTGGGGGTGAAAATTAAATAAAAAAATATATTTGGAGGATTAAATTATTTAAAAGAGTAATTGTTGGCTAAGTACAAAACCTACTAATTTACAACTTAGACCAAAAAGGGGAAACTTAAAAACAAAAGGAATGTGGAACCTAGAAGGGAATCTAGTCTAGAGAACTTTCTAATTTCGAAGTCAGCTAAGATTTAAGAAAGACGTATCAATATGGAGGAAAATTCATTTTTTTTTTGTGGGTATCAATTTTTAACAATTATGAACACATTGAAGAAATAAAGAACAATATCAAGCATCTTTGTGCCATCTATTTGAAGTTATTTCTGCAAAGCCTTATTCTCTTGGTTGTTGGATATTGTGGTGCTATCTAATGGCCTAATACAAAGTCAAATCGAGGGTTTTCTGGAAAAATCGAATTTGAAATGCCTCAGTGAAAATTGGCACTTCAAGGACGAGTTTGAAAACTATCAACAGTATGCATTGTATGAAGATCCGTGCGATGCGAACGAGATGCACGATTATATGAAAAAAGATTTATTTCGCCCAGACATACTTTTTGATGGGGGATTTTCTGCGGCATGGCCATTCAAAACTGTTGGATGCACGTAATCAACGCAACGACTCATCGGGACTGTATAATCATGTAATTCGATCTTATGCAGAATAGATATGGTTGTAATATTGATGCTCCGAACATTTCAACGTCCAGAAAATTTTATTCTTTGAATCTGTTGGTAAACTGTGCAGCACAAGTTTCTCCATTGTTGTCGACTTTTGGCATATTAAGAATTTTTAACACCACCATTTGCTTGATTGACGCAGCCATACCATCATTGATTTGTCATGATCACCGCCATACCTGATGGAAGAGATCATCGGTGTCAAACCAGTTGCAAGGATCAATGCAGTGAATAAAGTGTGCTAGTATAAAGTAATAATCACAAAATGGTGATGGATGCTCCTATGTTATAACAAAGTTTAATTTTTAAGAGATTAAGGAAAAAATAAATAATGATGTAATAACATGGTTTAAATTATGAATTTGGTTTTCTCTCATATAAGTTTAAATTATTTAGAAAATGAAGTGTTTGTCCATTTACCTTGGACATCATATTAAAAGTTCATATTTTCAATTTAATTTGCATTTCTCATTTGTATGAATGGCTAATTCCCTTTTTTTTTGGTTGCATATTTCACAATTATTTTGTATTTTAATTAATATTATCAATATATTTATTTTAGTTTAATTATTATGTTTTTATTTAGGTGTATTTAAAATATTTTTTTGGTAAGTTAGAAGTTTGTATTAAATCTTGTAAGAAAATGATATTACATCTGTTTGTAGCACCTATTTATACGTTGCAGTTGTGTCTTGCTGGGAAACTACAACTGCCACTTGTCTAAAATATAAGAGTAGAACATGCAAGAAAAGAGACTACATTGCCATGCAGGGCGAAATGTTGATTGCTAAACTGAACAGAAAAAACACAGACCAAACTCCCCAGATCCGGCCAGCCTCCCATGGCTACCGAGGTAAAAAAGAGAACATAAACCTGAAGCATAATTGACTAAAAACCTGGATCGAGCCTTGGCCCAGTGAAGGCTTGGTGCACCTGCGGTTTTCCCTTGTCGAGCCTATCTCAGTCCGCGATGGCTTGCCAGAGGTCCTGTAGCAAGGACATCAAAAGGTCCACACGGCTCCAGCGTTCTGATTCTCTGATTCGCAGTTCGAGTAAGGCTGACTTGAAATCCCCTAGGCCCCTCTTGATGTCGTCCAATGAAAYCACGATAGTTGCTCGATTTGCAGAGCTATCACAAGTTGAACGGAGAGGGGGGGACAACAGAGAGTCRGACGGGGAGGATGGATAAATAGAGGGARCAGAGGGAGCGACGAGGGGTGGTGAGGGGGAGAAGATGGAGGTGGAGGACGACGAGGAGGGGAGGGGGGTGGAGGCCATATTGAAAGTTCATATTTTCAATTTAATTTGCATTTCTCATTCGTATGAATGGCTAATTCCCTTTTTTTTTGGTTGCATATTTCACAATTATTTTGTATTTTAATTAATATTATCAATATATTTATTTTAGTTTAATTATTATGTTTTTATTTAGGTGTATTTAAAATATTTTTTTGGTAAGTTAGAAGTTTGTATTAAAGCTTGTAAGAAAATGATATTACATCTGTTTGTAGCACCTATTTATACGTGGCAGTTGTGTCTTGTTGGGAAACTACAACTGCCACTTGTCTAAAATATAGGAGTAGAACATGCAAGAAAAGAGACTACATTGCCATGCAGGGCGAAATGTTGATTGCTAAACTGAACAGAAAAAACACAGTGTGGCAAAGGCATTGATCGGGGCAAAGGCCATGTTCCTAGTACTACATCAAACGAAAACGTTGAATATATATAAGATGTCAGCGTCTTCACTACCCTATATTGGCTTTGTCGATGGTGCTAGTCGTAGTACTCAGAACCTAGCGTCTGCTACTTCGGCAATCTACACACCCACGAATGAAATTATCAGTCTGCAAGGTGTTTTCCTTGGTTGTGCAACCAATAATATCAAGGAATATAACGTAGTCATCGAATTGTTGACCGATGTTAGTTTACTTGGGATTCGACAAGTAGTCGTACGGATGCTACGCATATACAGAAGCGTGCATATACGGAAGCTGTGCATATACGGAAGGTGCATATAAGGAAGCGCATATACAGAAGCGTGCATATACAGAAGCTGCACATATACGGAAGCGTGCATATACAGAAGGGCACATATACGAAAGCTGCGTATATGGAAGCTGCACATATATGGAAGCACGCATATACGGACGCTGCATATACGGATGACGCGTACATATACGGACGTTGCATATACGGATGACGTGTGCATATACGTAAGCGTGCATATATGGAAGGTGTGCATATACGGAAGCTGCACATATACGGAAGCTGCATATGCGGAAGCTGCGCATATACGAAAGCGTGCATATACGGAAGCTGCGCATATATGGAAGGTGCATATACGGAAGCTGTGCATATATGGAAGCGTGCATATATGGAAGCTGCACATATACGGAAGCTGCACATATACAGAAGCATGCATATACGGAAGTTGCACATATACGGAAGCTGCGCATCTACGAAAGGGTGCATATATGAAAGGTGCATATACCGAAGCTGTGTATATACGGAAGGGTGCATATACGGAAGCTGCGCATATATGGAAGGTGCATATACGGAAGCTGCGCATATATGGAAGGTGCATATACGGAAGCTGCGCATATACGGAAGCGTGCATATACGGAAGCTGCACATATACAGAAGCGTGCATATACAGAAGCTGCACATAAACAGAAGCTGCGCATCTACGGAAGGGTGCATATATGAAAGGTGCATATACCGAAGCTGTGCATATACGGAAGGGTGCATATACGGAAGCTGCGCATATACAGAAGCGCGCATATATAGAAGCTGGTGCATATACGGAAGCTGGCATATATGGAAGCATGCATATACGGAAGGTGCATATACGGAAGCTGCGCATATACGGAAGGTATACGAAAGGTGCATATATGGAAGCGCGCATATATGGAAGGGTGCATATACGGAAGCGCGCATATACAGAAGCTGGTGCATATACCGAAGCGTGCATATATGGAAGCACGCATATACGGAAGTTGCGCATATACAGAAGCGCGCATATATGGAAGCTGGTGCATATACGGAAACTGGCATATATGGAAGCGCGCATATACGGAAGGTGCATATACGAAAGCGTGCATATACAGAAGCGCACATATACGGATGCGTGCATATACGGAAGTTGCGCATATACGGAAGGTGCATATACGGAAGCTGCGCATATACGGAAGGGTGCATATACGGAAACGCGCATATACGGAAGGGTGCATATACGGAAGCTGGCGCATATACGGAAGCGCGCATATACGGAAGATGGCGCATATACAGAAGCGCGCATATATGGAAGCTGGTGCATATACTGAAGCGTGCATATACGGAAGCTGCTCATATACAGAAGCGCGCATATATGGAAGCTGGTGCATATACGGAAGCGTGCATATACGGAAGGTGCATATATGGAAGCATGCATATACAGAAGCACACATTTACGAAAGCGTACATATACGGAAGTTGCACATATACGGAAGGTGCATATACGGAAGGGCGCATATACGGAAGCTGCGCATATATGGAAGGGTGCATATACGGAAGGGTGCATATACGGAAGCGCGCATATATGAACGCTGCATATACGGAAGCTGCACATATACGGAAGCGTGCATATATGAAAGGGCACATATACGGAAGGTGCATATACGGAAGCTGCGCATATACGGAAGTGTGCATATATGGAAGTTGTTGCATATACAGAAGCGTGCATATACGGACGCACGCATATACGGATGCTGCATATACTGATGARGYGCGCATATACGGAAGKTGCGCATATACGGAAGGTGCGCATATAYGGAAGYTGCGCATATACGGAAGGTGCATATACGGAAGCTGCGCATATACGGAAGCGTGCATATACGGAAGGGTGCATATAGGGAAGGTGCATATACGGAAGCACGCATATACGGAAGCTAGTGCATATATGGAAGCACGCATATACTGAAGTGAGCATATATGGAAGCACGCATATATGGAAGCTGGTGCATATACGGAAGCTGGCATATACGGAAGCGCGCATATACGGAAGGTGCATATACGGAAGCGTGCATATACAGAAGTGCACATATACGGAAGCGTGCATATACGGAAGGGCACATATACAGAAGCTGCGCATACGGAAGGGTGCATATACGGAAGCTGCGCATATATGGAAAGGTGCATATACAGAAGCTGGCGCATATATGGAAGCACGCATATACGGAAACTGACACATATACGAAAGCACGCATATACAGACGCACGCATATACGGACGCTGCGCATATACGGAAGCGTGCATATACGGAAGCTACGCATATACGGAAGCGTGCATATACGGAAGGTGCATATACGGAAGCTGCGCATATACGGAAGCGTGCATATACGGAAGCACGCATATAAGGAAGCACGCATATACGGACGCACGCATATACGGACACTGCATATACGGATGACGCACGCATATACGTAAGCGTGCATATACAGAAGGTGCGCATATATGGAAGGTGCATATACGGAAGCTACGCATATATGGAAGCGTGCATATATGAAAGCTGCATATATACGGAAGCTGCATATACGGAAGGGCACATATACGGAAGCGTGCATATACAGAAGCTGCGCATATACGGAAGCGCGCATATACGGAAAGGTGCATATATGGAAGGTGCATATACCGAAGCTGCGCATATATGGAAGGGTGCATATACGGAAGCACGCATATACCGAAGCACGCATATATAGAAGCGCGCATATACGGAAGTTGGTGCATATACGGAAGCGCACATATACGGAAGCACGCATATACAGAAGTGTGAATATACGGAAGGTGCACGCATATACGGAAGTGCACATATACGGAAGGGCACATATACAGAAGCTGGTGCATATACGGAAGCGCACATATACGGAAGCACGCATATACGGAAGCGTGAATATATGGAAGGTGCACGCATATACGGAAGTGCGCATATACGGAATGGCACATATACCGATGGCGCATATA
>SNQJ01S0009842.1:88053-133161 GCA_010110895.2 Picea sitchensis
TTGTCATTGATGATGGGTACTATACAATCATAAAATCATTCACATAATATACATTTTTGCATAAAATGGTTGGTGACTTGTAGTTAATTTGAAATAAGGATCATTATGAATAAAGTTTTAAAAATGTTTAATAAAATATTTGTTTTCTATAAAAAACAATTTACATAATTAATTTGAATTTAATTTAAAACTTTATTGTATCAAAAGTAATGGGGTGCATTTACATTTCAAAACATGTGTCAATACACCTATATTCATAATAATTTTTTGATTGAATAAAATATTAATGAAATTCATTTATATTTAAACATTCAATTAATATTACTCTTTATTCATAATCATTTTTTGATTGAATAAAATATTAATGAAATTCATTTATATTTAAACATTCAATTAATATTACTCTTTAATCAAATGATATGGTTAGTTGTAAATGAAATTTGAAATCATCTTTATGCTCAAGCATTGGAAATTATAAAATAAGTAGTGTGTTCTTTGTAAGAGTGAGCTTCAATCACAATAGAATAAAACTTACAATATAATAGAAAATAAGGGAATCATTATAACATACCTATTTTAATAGAAGATGAGACCTAGTCTAAGAGAGCATCATGAGTGGATTCATTATAAAGAGTTCATCTTCCATTTTAGACAAAATATCATTTTAGACAAAATATTCTTGGTCATTGCTAATAATGCAACATAATGAGGCACATTAACTTGTTTTGTTTTTGGTCATTCTTATATACAAATTGTCCAATATTGTTAGAACAAATAAGAGGGTTTTTATTTTTATTTTTTCAACCTTCTATTTAGACATTTTCATTTTCCTCACGTTATAGGGTTTGACTAAAGGATACCCATTCCATAAGGCACCTCCTGTTAAGGAATATAGGGACAACTTGGCTCAAGTTCCAATTCCTCTCTTAATCGAGAGTTGTACTTGGGGGTGTACAATTTTCTCCAATATATAAATATATAAATAAATATTTCCACTTGTCCATAAAATGTAAAACTTAAAACTCTTTATGTATCACATGACATTAAAGATAAATTCTATCTTTAATATAATTTTTTCTCAACCTTAAAACATGATTATCCCTTTCTCATAAATGAGATATTATCTTTACTATGTGGAATTAAACTCAATTTTCTCTAAGTAAAACAAGAACATCTTAACTTAAAAATGTGTTTATCATTCTTTGTGAAATCTATAAAAAAACATACTAAATTAAAATTTAATTTTACTATACATAATTAAATTCATTTTATTTTAACCAAGAAAAAAAACATTATAAATTTTATTTTATTTCCATTATATAAAAATAAAATATGTTTAGCCTAGCCAAATGAAAAAACCTTTAAAAAATTAATTTTTACATAACTTTATCACATACAATAAAAATTAATTTTTACATAACTTTATCACATACAATAAATAAATGTAATTATTAAATAATTTTATAAATAACTATTTTAATAAATGTGATTTAAATATAAATAAATATTTTTTGAATTACAAATAAATATTATTAAAGTATAACATGTGTTTTCTTATTAAACTAATCCATGGAATGTATAAAATTTATATAGATTATATATATAATTAATAATACCATAAGCTTGGGATGTGTCCTAAATTTTTTATAAACTCGAAAAGTTATTTACTTATAATTATATAAAAATAAAGTTAATGATAACATTTCAAATAATGATTTTTTATGAAATTGATTGTTTTATTTAGCTATTAAATAATTTATAGAATGTTGTTTTATGAAATTAATAATTTAAAAAATATGTATTATATAGTTAATAAACATTATATATTATATATAGAGAGAGTAGTGTGTAATGGAGTGTACTGTTAAGGAACTCTCTTATGTGAAGTCATTAATTTGAAACCTTCTTCTAGTCTTGTTTGCTTGGTGAGGGGTATATGCGACGACCATGTGTGAAGCTAGTACGTGCTCTACTAGTTACTGATTTTCCTAGTCACATATATACTTTTACTAACATGTATTATGAGTGGGCCTAATGGTTAAGAATATGTGTTTCCTTTGTAACCATTTTGATGTTTGTTTTGGCCACGACCTTAAAATTAGATTATTATTATATATTATAACTAATAAACAATTTAACCTCGAATTTGGTGTCACCTGCTGAGAACATGATACATGACACTCTAGCGATGAGTGGAGTTAAATCCCCTCGCCGCCAACCTCCTCTTCCATCAAATCACAATGCATAACATTCACGCAGGCAAGAGGTTAGTGCGTTGGAACATTCATGAAGGTTTAATGGGGCACCAAGTTTGTCCATCCAGAATTGGTATGATGCAACAAGGCGACATCACCTCAGAATTCATGGCTCCCCAAACTGTTATTTCTCTCATCATTATATAGGTAATCTCTTGTTGTGGTTCTTATTTCTAGAGTTTGTCCTCGACACTGCATTCTCCACCTGCACTCTCCTTTCTAGTAAGCCAAGCCTTTGTCAATTTTATCCCTTCAATGACTGCCATTCCCTTGATTTTCTCTTTCAATTTTCTTCCCCTTGAGTTCATCTTTTTCATGCCTCGCAAGAGAGGTAAGTCCAAACATGGGATGACCTACTATATTTTGGTAGGTCAGCACCGATGCACAGACTCACCTTCCCTTTTTCCCAATCCAGGGAGCAACTCTATTTGTTATCCATACTCCTACCAAAGTTGGTGTGATGATCCAGATGGATATCGGTGGCCACCCACCTTTTCCAACTGGCTCAAAACAATTTTTTGACAATTTTGGCAATTTACTAATTTTAGCAGTTTTAATTTTCGGGGCCATTTTGAGGGCCTAAATGAAGGTTTTTCGAGATCGAGCTCCTCAATGTTAGCAGTAGATAGTGGAAGGATAAGAAAACCATTCACAAAATGGTCCTAGGGTATGATGTAGGCTTAACTGAAACTTGTAGTTTGTATATGTGCAGACTTGTTGGTAGGCTCTCATACAATTATCTCTGCATCTCATACAATTATCTCTGCAAGGTTTCATTATTGGAATGGATTGGAAACACTTGGAAGTCATTATTAGGATATAAGATAGATCTAGTTAGACTCACCAAAGGATAGGTAGGAATTATCTGTAACAAGCATGAAGATGCGACATTACTTCTGGCTCAGAAGTGGACTCTTGGGGGTTCCAGCCTTATGTTAAAACGGTGGCGCGTAGCATTCAATCCTGACACTGAATATTTACAGTACTTCCACTTATGGGTTTTTCTCCTTGGTCTACCCCTCCAGTTTTGGAATGAATATGCTTTGGTTGTTATTGGTAATTCATTAGGTACTTTTATATATTTGGGGGGAAACTTACTTACAGCTTCCAGCAAAAAGATTGGAAAGATATTGGTGGAGATGGATGTCCATGGGGGACTCCCAGAACTCATTGATATTGACTGGCATAGTAGAAGGTTTACTCAGAGATTAGATTACCTTGGAATCCCTTTCTGATGTAGTATTTGTCACAAAATGGGTCACCTGAGAAGGAACTCTAAGGGAAGGGGTGATGACGATGAAGTCTCTGAAGACACAACTCTTCATAGAGACTTAGAAGATCTTGAGGAGGAGGGTTTATCTACTGGGAATGATTGCAGCTATCCTGGGACAACTTCTCCATCCTCACCTGTTCGAGAGCTTTCTGTAACTAGTAAGTTACAACTACACTATCTAACTCTGTATAATTTTCTATCATTACTAGAAAAGTTCGATTTGAATGCCTCCCCTTTATTGAACTCTCTATTGTCTATTGAGGTACATTCACCGGGGAAGGGGAAGGATGACTCTTTCATTAAGCCTGCAATTTCTCCTAGCTAGCTAGACCCTAACCTTCCTCTATCTGGAGACTCTGTTATTGTTCCCATTGAAAAGGACTTTGTCTGAGTGCTTCCTCCCACTCTGTTGTCGAGACCCTCCTTTGAGTCATGTCTCATTACTCCTGGAAGTCTACCATCTAGGACATCCTTGGTGCTTCCTACCCCTTCTTCATCTGATGAGCTAGTAATTCCAGGGTATCGGGAATCCAAGGATCGAGAGTCTTCACTAACAGAGGTTCTTGACTCATTGATTCCTTACCTCAAAGATCGTAACTCTCCATCACTTATTCCCCCTCAATTGTCTTCCTATTTTGGAAATGAGGTTATTAACCTAGTCTCATTCACTTGAGAGGTTAACTCCTCGGTTTCAACTCATGCTGATACCTCTAAGGATTTCTCTTGGTCTCATGGAATTTCCATTGAGCGATCCCCTATCAAGACTAGGAGCACTAAAAAGAAATTACAGTCGCAGTTGAGTATTCCTCTAGTTTTAGACCTATCCTCTTTTGAAAGTGGGGCACTTAGAGCAGTGAAGGCCCTAGCAAGGGACAAATAATGATATTGTTGTCCCTTAATCTAAGAGGGATTGGAGGGCCCCTTAAAGTAGCCTCCCTTCAACGAGTTTTGGATTCTACCTAGCCTAATATTGTATTCTTTCAGGAAGCGATGGTCACTGATCAAAAAGCTCGGTCATTTGTGCAGAGATTTTGTCTGTCTTGGGTTATAAGTTCAGTGAGATCAGTGGGCACATCTAGTGGACTGTTGGTGATGTGGGATCCTTGTTATTTTAGTTTGACTCCTTTCCTTACTTGTGGTGGAATATTGTTAACAGGTCTGATTCTCGCTACTAAAAGGAAGATTAACTTATTGAATGTGTATGGTCTGTTCTTGGAGCGCAAAGTATTTTGTACTAATTTGGAAAATGATGGACTGCTTTCTATAAACAATCTGGTGATAGCGAGGGATATAAACCTTATGCTAGCGATTGGAGAATCTTGGGGGGGCTCCTCGTCTTCAAGTTCACTGGCCAGCTTTTTCAGTTCCCTTTTTCATTCACACAAATTATTAGACATTCAGCCTAATAAGTTAGTCCGAACGTGGAGGAATGGGCGCACAAGTGATGGTTTGATTGCCAAAAGATTGGATAGATTCCTGCTCTCAGAGGACTTACTCCTAAATGTTAGTTTGTACCGCACTTGGGTGGAACTTCCCTTTGTGTCAGACCATGTGGCAATATTATTATAGTTGGAGAACCCTTCTCTCCCTAAAGCTTATCCCTTCAAGTTTAATCCTCAATGGCTTCAAGAAAATGACTATAATATCAAAGTGCCTAAACTTTGGAATGACCCAAAATATCTACAAGAGGAAGATATTCAACATCAATTCACCTGGAAACTAGAGGACCTAAAGTTGATGACAAAAATTTGGGCAAAAGCAGTGAGAGAAAGGATAATGAGGGATCTGGAGAACCTGGAAGATAGTATCAAGAGTCATATTAATTAGATTTTGAAGGGATCTTTTAGTTGATTGGTCCAGATGAAACTGATAGAATTGGAAAAAAAAGAAACAAGATGCTAATAGAACAGGAAGAACATTGGAGAACCAAAAGTTGGGCAATTTGGATTAAATATGGAGACCCCAATACAATTTTTTTCCACTATTTTTCTAATCAGAGGAGAATTAGCAAACACTTATGGGAGATTAGGAATGATTCTAGTTTGATTCAAAAAGGTCAAAAGGAGATTATCAAGGAGGCAGAGAATCATTTTAAGAGTTTTCTTAGTTCTGTGGATAGTGCAACAACAAATGAACATGTGGCAGTAGCGAGACTTTTTTCAAGATTGATCAGTGTGGTGGAAGCTAGAGATCTATTTGTGTCGGTCACTGTAATGGAACTGAAATCGATCCTATCTCATTTCAAAAAGGATAAGAGTCCAGGCCTAGATGGCTGGACGATGGAATTTTATACTCATTTATTTGATTTAATCAAAGATGATCTTTTGGCACTTGTTGAGAATGTCAGGACGGGTGGGCGCATAACAGGGAGTTTAAATTCTACCTTTTTAGCTCTAATACCCAAATTGAATAAACCTCAACAGTTTGGGGACTACAAACTATTGGAGTTACTTCACACACACATAGGATTTCTTTTTCATAAGGTTTTTCCTTGTTTATTATTCATAATTAGTCATTATCCAGTCTCCTATAATTTAGGGGAGAATATTCCACCTGGAGAATATTCTCTTTCCATTGACACTTCAATTTGACTAGTTGAGTTGAGTTTTGATGTTGCATTGGTTTTGTCACCATGAAACATTGGGATCATCACCATGCTAATTCGACCTTGCATTGGGATCATCACCAAACTGGTGCATTAGCCTTGATTGCCTGAGTTAACTCCTCACTACTCTCTATTCAGTCAATTAACTGAAGACTAGTTGACTAGTTAACTCAACTAGGTGGCAGTTCACCCGTAATTGCATGACAGACTAGACTAGGTGGAAGTTCACTCCCGTAACTGCTGGTGTGTGTCCATATCACTCTATACCACCACTATGGCACATTGGTTCATCTCCAGTGTGAACTCATTGAGTTATACAAAGTATATAATGTGTAAATTATTCATTATTCAGAACGATTAATGAGAACTCTTCCATTCTTTCTCTCCTTCTTCTTCTTTCTCAAATTATCTCTGCAAATGTGTGTATCATTGTTTAGATAGATCTATTTTGTGTAGGTTCAACACATTTACATGGTATCAGAGCTGACAAAATGCTAAGCAAAAGCTACACCAAAACTTTTTGTAGGTACAAAAGATTGAAGACAATGGAAAGATGGATTTCCAAAAAGAATTCATTCTTACACCTTACAACTATTTTTCATGGAAGGAGAAAATAAACATACATATCCGATCCAGAGGGTTTTATAGGTTAACCATGAATACATGGTATCAGAGCCAATGGACTACTAAACAAAAGCTACACCCATTTTTTTGTAGGTACAAAAGATTGAAGACAACAGAAAGATGGAATTCCAAAAAGAATTCATTCTTACACCTTACAACTATTTTGCATGGAAGGAGAAAATAGCCATACATATCTGATCTAGAGGGTTTTACAGGTTAACCATGAATACATATACAGAGCCAACATCATCCATAGAAAAATCCAAGTATTTAAATCGCATGGATGAGGCACTAGGAAGAATTTGCAGTCTTATCTCTCCCGATATCCTTTTTCACATATCTTCGTGTAAGACTACCAATGAAGCCTGGAAAACCTTGGAAGGGATATTTGGAAAAAAGGATGAGATGAGGGGACATAGGCTAGAGGTGGAGCTGCTCACATTGGATCCAAAAAGATTTGACAATATCCAAGATTTCTTTACAAAATTCAAGGATTTACTGTTGCAACTCAAAGCTTGCGCGATTGATAAATCAACGGAGGAGAAACACATGGTTCTCACAATTCTCTCCAAGCTTGGTCTTGAAATCTATATATTTGTATCCACATTCCATACTATCATATTCGCCTCTGGAGCCACCTGGTAGATGCCTTCTCTTGAGGAATTTATCGAATCCCTGACACAAGAGAAAACCAAGCTCATCAACATGGGCACAATCAAAGGCCCAAGGGCGCATGCACTCACTGTGCATGATGGAAGCCAAAAATATCATAAATATAAATCTAAATATAAACAAAAATATCATGCACATTCAAAGAATGAAGGGTACACAAAACCCTTCACCGATGCCTCTGTATCCAAAGGGGAAAAGGGAAGAAAAGGGGAGAAATGCACGTACTGTCACAAAGGATTCCATTCGAAATACACATGCATGAATTTTTTTTTAGATATGATGTCTCAAATACTTCATCAAAACAACCTTGGATATCACATCACCGAGGGTGCAAAGAAGAAGAATCCAGAAGATTCGAATTCCAAGAAAGGCAATTCTAGCCATGCCTTGATTGCCATCAACTCCTCTCCCGATGCTTGGATCTTAGATCTAGGAGAATCACATCACATAGTTGCCTCATAAGTAGTTTATTCTTCAATGGATGCATGCAAAGGTCCTCCTATTTTGATGGGGGACAACTCTTCAGTCGAAGTCACTGACAAAGGAAGGATTGAACTCACCAACGGAATCTTCGAGAATGTGTTGCATGTTCCCAAACTTTTTGTCAACCTTCTCTCCGTGTATTAGATGAAGAATTATGGCACCGAAAATAAAGTCATCTTCACACCAAATGCCATGGACATATACGACATGAAATCCAACTCCAAGGTTTATATCGGTGAGGTAAATCTTCAGTCTAGATTGTATACTTTTTCTGAATTCATTGAACCTGATTCTTCTTTATTGCTTACTCATGCTAATGAAAGTAGTAGGATATGGCACGAAAGGTTTGGACATTTAAATTTCAGATACACTCAACATATTAAAAAGCACATATTAGTTGATGGTCTACCAAACATCCATTTCTCCAAGGGAGTATGTGAGGGATGTGTTCTCATAAAACACTCTCAAGAGAAATTCGACAAAGGAAAGTCTCAGCGAGATTTTGCACCTTTAGATATGATCCACAGTGACCTTATGGGTCCTCTTACACATCCATCGATCGACAAAGTGAGGTTTGTTCTCATTTTTGTTGATGATTTCTCACGTTTTACTTGGATCTACTTTCTCAGGAAAAAATCTTAGGTCTTTCAACACCTCAAATATTTCAAAGCCTTGGTTGAGACATAGTCCGGAAAGAAGATCAAAGTTATCCAAACTGATAATGGGAGAGAGTATGTAAATCATGATATCCATAATCTTTGCCATGAGGTAGGGATTCAGTTGCAACACATAGTTCCCTATACTCCGCAGCAAAACGGAGTTGCTGAGTGGAAAAACTGATCTCTAAAGGAGATGGCACCTTGCATGATGCATACAAAGTCACTACCACATAGAATATGGGCCGAAGCACTTATCTGTGAAAAATACATCCAAAATAGATCTCACCATAGATATGTCAAGGATAAGACCCCCTACAAGGCTTGGAGCGGACTCAAACTAGAAGTGACCCACTTTCACATTTTTGGTTCACGTGCATGGGCCAGGATTCCCTTTGAAAAGAGGAAGACACTTGATCCACAGAGCACTGAGTTCATTTTTGTTGGATACCCCAATGGTGTGAAGGGATATCAGCTTACTGATATTTCCTCAGACTGACTCATCATTGAGCGAAGTGTCCAACTTGAGGAAAGTGTCTCGCATGTACCTCAACAGTCGTATGCAGACACCTTAACTCTTCTACCTGTTCGAGATGATGAACATTCACATGACGACTCTTATTCAGATGAGAGTTCTGATTTAGAGGACTCAAATGATTCATATTTAGAGTTAGTATAGTCAGATGCAGAGTCAGAGCATCTAGATGCAGTTGCAGAGCCAGAGCAGAGGCCTAAGTGGGCACAAACTACTCTTGAGGATGTAGGGGATCTCGTTGGTGATCCAGCTGATACTAGGAGGAATCGATCTGATTTTGAGGAGCCTCTTGTTGCACTCATTTCCACTGAACCATTTCCCTCCAAGCATATTTTGTTGCTTCAGTCTTCTAATCCACTGTCTTATGGCGAGGTTGCTGGAAATCCCTTTTGGGAATCCACCATGTAGGAGGACTACAACTCCCTTCTCGAGAACCAGACTTGTGATCTAGTTCCCCTTCCTTATGGGAGGAAAATTGTCAGATGCAGATGGGTCTACAGGACCAAGAGCACAACGAATGGACATATCAGTAGATACAAATCCATGCTTGTCACCAAAGGCTTTCAATAGGTTCATGGTATTGACTATGATGATACCTTCACTCCAGTAGCAAAGATGGATTCCATACGATTGACACTTTCCATTACGGAAACCAAGGGATGGGAAGTCCATCAGATGGATGTGAGGAATGTATTTCTTCATGGTGATCTCTTTGAGGAGATCTACATGGAGCATCCCCAGGGATTTATGCAGGACTCATGTTTGGTCTGTCAACTGAAGAAGTCACATTATGGCCTCAAGCAGGCTTCGAGGGCATGGTATGCTAAGATGGATTCCTACCCGTTGTCACAGAACTTTGTACGTTGTAAATCATAACTAAATGTCTACATGCTCAGGACAACTGACTCACTTCTTCTTTTAGTTCTTTATGTCGATGATTTGCTGATCACCGGGTGCTCGAATTTAGTGATTGTTGCACTCAAGAGGATTCTACATGACAGGTTTTTTATGATGGACATGGGTCCGCTACACTTCTTCCTTGGACTCGAGATCAGTCAGGATGCATCAGGCATCAAATTGTCTCAGGACAAGTATGCACAAGATCTCCTTGAGAGATTTCACATGACATATCGTAAGTCTGCTCTGACTCCTTCCTATCAGGAGTCAAACTTGAGGATGGTGGGAAGACTCCACTGGTTGACAACACACTGTATAGACATCTAGTGGGGAGCTTTTTGTATCTCACACACTCCAGACCAGACCTCTCCTATGCAGTTGGCGCAGTTTCTAGGTTCATGTAGGAGCCACATGAGGTACATTAGAAGGTTGCAAAGCGTATCCTTCGATACGTATAGGGCACCATCACCTTTGGGATTCATTATTCAACAGACTCTACATTATATCTCATTCGGTTTACTAATTTGAACTGGGTTGGCGATAACATTGATTGCAAGTCCACATTTGATTACTCACTCGGTCTTGGTTCTGGGCCTATCTGTTGGTCAAGAAAGAAGCAAGCTGCAATTTCTCTATCTTCAGTCGAGGTAGAGTACAGAGGGGCAGTTAACATAACCATTTATGCTATGTGGCTATAACATTTTCTCACTAAGTTGGGCATTCAGTTTCATTGCCGATCATCATCTGGTGTGACAACTAGAGCACTCTAAAGTTCTGCAGAGATCCAGTTCAGAGGCATCGGATAAAGCACATCGAGATCCACATGAAATACATCTGAGACTTAGTACATGAGGGGATCATCGAATTACAGTTCCATCCTTCAGCAGAACAAATGGTAGACATCTTCACCAAGACCTTCACTAAGCATAAATTTCATTCTCTGCGAAGTCATCTTGGAGTGAAGGACATAGTTGCCTAACAAATGTAGTTCTTCTTTTTACATACATTGTACCTTGAGCGGGGAGGGTTTCCCATGAGGTTTCCTCTTTCCTGACTTTATTTTCATTAATACATCTTTGTACTTGGGTACCTAACATGGACTTGTTGCCAGGATTCAATCTTTATTTTCACCGTAGTGATGTTCAGGGGGGTGGTTACTTCACAGTTTCCCATGAGGTTTTCCCTCTTTCCTCACTTTATTTTCAGTGTATCTTTTGTACTTGGGTACCTAACATGGACTTGTTGCCAGGATTCAATCTTTATTTTCACCATAGTGATGTTCAAGGGGGGTGTTGGAGTTACTTCACACACACCTAGGATTTATTTTTCCTAAGTTTTTTCCTTGTTTATTAGTCATAATTATTCATTATCTAGTCTCCAATAATTTAGGGGAGAATATTCCACCTGGAGAATATTCTCTTTGAGTTGACACTTCAGTTTGACTAGTTGAGTTGAGTTTAGATGTTGCATTGGTTTTGTTACCATGAAACATTGGGATCATCACCATGCTAATTCGAAATTGCATTGGGATCATTACCAAACTAGCACATTAGCCTTGATTCCCTGAGTTATCTCCTCACTACTCTCTGTTCAGTCAGTTAACTGAAGACTAGTTGACTAGTTAACTCAACTAGGTGGCAGTTCACTCTTGTATTTGCCTAAGAGACTAGACTAGATGGAATTTCATTCCCATAACTACTGGTTTCTATCCATATCAGTCTAGAACACCACTATGGTGCATTGGTTCATCTCCAGTGTGAACTCATTGAGTTATATATAGAGTATATCATGTGTAAATTATTCATTATTCAGAACGACTAATCATAATTCTTCCATTCTTTCTCTCCTTCTTCTTCTTTCTCAAATTCTCTTTGCAAATGTGTGTATTATTGTTTAGCTAGATCTATTCTATGCAGGTTCAACACATTTACACAGACCTATCTCATTGTGCAATTTGGTATATAAAATTATTTCAAAAGTTATAGCCAACCATATTAAACCATTTCTTTCCAGGGCATTATCATTGGAACAGTTTAGCTTCCTTGAGGGGCGTCAAATTCATGATGCGATTGGGACTGCACATGAATGTATACACAATATAAAAAATAAAAACAAAAAAACACTTATACAAAAGCTTGACCTCCAAAAAGCTTACGACTGTGTGAATTGGGATTTTCTGAGATTGATTTTAATACAAGGTGGATTTGCATGATGTTGACAAACTGGATTATGTCTTGTGTGAGCTCTGCATTGTTTGTTGTTCTGGTAAATGAAGAGGCCTCCATCAGGGATGTCTGGTGTCACCACTATTGTTTATTTTGGTGACGGAGAACCATGTTTTTTTATGAAATCTAGACAAAGAGTTGGTTCCTTATCTGAAGTTGAAGTTTCCACACTCACTAAGATCCTTCATCTCTTATTCATTGATGATGTTTTACTTCTAACTCGTGCTTCGGTGCAGGAATGGATAGTGATCATGGAACTTGTTAGCACTAGGAGTCACCTTCTGATTGCAAGGAAGGTAAGCCCAGTACCCATCAGATTATATGTGAAAGTATGAGTGTTTTTTGAAAGGTAGAATGGGAAAAAATCGAAATGATAATATGCAAACTCAGAAATAGGGATAACATGTACCAACAAATAAGGTATTGACTAACTTCAACTAGTATTTTGGGAGTAAATGTGGATTAAAAGAAGACTTGAATGAGAGGAATGTAAGAGCTACTACAAACATCAAGTCCACAAGAGCCTAAGGAAGAAAGTTTCTTAAAACAAGATCTTCTTGAAATTAGAAACTAAGGAGCTAAATAAACCCCATGACAATAAAACGATCAAACATCCATCATATCATTACCATAGATATCCATATAAATCATTCAAATATGAACATTTATCATTAGAAGCAGATAGTCTGAAATAGAAGCCAATTTCTATTAGTAAAAAAGTCTTAAGTCCAGTACACAGTAGATCACAATCACTTTATCCAAAATATTACAGTTTAGGGAGCCTTGCTCAACCATCCGAGCCTTCTAAAGCAATTGATCTATCTATTTATAACAAGAAATGGAGGCAATAGATAGAGGTACGAGCTAGCTTCCTTTCCTTAAAAATCTCTAAACATTTATTTATTCTAACAACTAAGATAACAACCTATGCTATAAAAAAGGGAAGTGTTGGTGACTAATCCAATCATGCTTCTAACTGCTTTGATCCTCTTTTGATGCTTAGCTCCTATTCTACCATGTGTCCATTTGGAGCCTGTAGTTGTCCTCTAGATGCCAACTGCTACTTCTGTCATTTACTCCATCACTACCTTATCCAAAATTGTTGGCCTAGTCTTCCTAGATCCCTGGTGTTTGCTGGTAAACTTCCTTGTGTAGAAACTCTAGGTAGCGCACATTAAAATGTAACAAGGAGAGAAGGTAGCACCTGTAGGTAGAACCTCTGTGATGTGTATGTGTGAAAACTGGCTCCCTACCAAATATAATGCAGTGCTTATAGGTAGCACCATTGTGTTGCACCCATATACCAATTCTCCCCCCTATGTAATATTACGTAGTGCTTTACGTAGCACCACTATGTGCAACTTCTGTTCTCTGTAAGATATTATGCAGTGCCTATATGTAGCGCTACTTATGCTATGTTTGCATACAACTTTGGGTATCATTGCCAGAATGCAACGTCTTTGAATCTAGGATATGTGCAGAGCAGTTTGTGTCCTTCCAATTATGATAGATGCCTTGATTATACCATAGATAATGCCATTTACCACTGAGTGAAGCTAGCACTTTAGCAAAAACTCAAAATCCATAAATCTAAACACCTAGGAGCCTGTATAGATGGAAAAAATAGTATCTGCAAATCAGTTAACCCCCCCCAAAAGGAACAATTCCCAAAAATGGAGCTTACCCCTTACCAACTATTTTTTCATCTTAACACTTAGACTCACACTCTTTCTAGTAGAAAGAGTCTCTTCAATTGGCTCAACAGATTTCTTCTTCCTAGCGTTGACAGGCTTATTCAGTGTAGCTCTTCTTCAGTGTAGCTGAGCTCTCCTTAGCTGTTGATTTATCATTTTCAATGGCATCTTCTACCAACACCTGTAATTTTCTTTGAGCTGCCTCATCTTGCAAGTGTCTCATCTCTTCCTTTATCTTCCTATTCTGAGACTGAAAGTATATGTTTTGTCTGTAAAGATTCTTCAGCTGCTTACGAAGAGGTAGAGCCTTTCTTGTTTCGAACCTTGCCAAGTCCAGGGTATGGTTGTAGCCAATAATGAGCTCATTCATCTGAGCCAAGTGGACCTTTTCTTCTACTTTGAGATGAGCTATTTCTCTCCTTGCATCCCTAAGCTGCTTAATAAGTCTTTTGTAGGTCTGGTTGCCAAGGGGGTTGGGAACATGTGTAGTCTCAGTAGGCTTCTTCTTGTCCTTTTCTTCCATATGTACAAGAGTTTCCTTGCATGTTTCATCAACCTTCTCAAAACCTTTTCTTTTATGCTTCTTCTCTTGTGCAACAACCTCTTCTTTATTCTTCACAGTTTTTTCAAAATCTTTCACAGGGATTTTATCTTTCCTCTCCAAAGGTCTTTTGGTACCTTTACCCTTGATTTTATGTACACGGGTTTCTTGTTCTTCTTCTACATATTTTTCAATGCCTTTCCCTTTCTTCTTATGCATAGGGGTTTCTGGTAAAGACTTCTCTTTGAGAACCCCCTTAGGAATTGATGACCTAGTGAAAGGTATTTTACCCCTGATTTCAACTGCTGGAGGAGGAGAGGGAAAGATAAGCTTCTTCCCTTTTTAGATGTCACCTTGGTAGAAGAAGGAACTTCTTCTAACCCTGGTGGAGGTGGTGGTGAGAAATCTCTGTGTGGAGAAGGATATACCTCCTCCTCAGCTTCCCTGATCTGTTTGTTGATCTTTAAAATAGGGGCTATGCCCTTTCTCTTCTTGCTGATCCCTGCTTTAGTACTGGTAGGTGATGAAGGGCCTACGATCTGTGATTGGGGAGTAGGTGTTGGGTTCATCTTGAAGTGAGAAGTAACCAAACAATTCTCCCAGGAAATATCTTTCTTTCCCAACTCTTCAGAGACAAGCATCTTGATAAGTCTAGAGTGGAAAATACTAGAATCCACATCCTTAGATTTGGCTTGCACCCTATCTGACATTTTACCTATGCTTCTCAGTAGGTAATAAGGAACATTCTTCTAAACCTTATTATACAGAGGTGAAATTTAACAACAACCTTATGTGGTATGATACAAGGTGTTAAATCTCACTTCACAACTAAAAATATCTACGTATGATTTTCAACGATACGTCAAGCGGTAGATCAAGCTGATTCATGGCATACTCTTAGATAACTTCGTTGACTCCGGTATTCAAAAGTAAAGAGATATTTAGCGAAGGGTGAAATCAATACCACAAAGCCTTGAACCAATTTTCATCTATAATGGGGATCCCTGTTGTGGTTGAGATGGAGGCTTCAATCACCTTAAATTTCAAATCTCCAACTCTGGTTTTCTTACCATAAAAATTTAATACAAATTGTTTTTTCTATACGGGTGAAAGCCTCTCTACATGTTACGATGAAACTTGAGGCATCTTGCTCTTTGAAAAATCTCCCTTGCCATGGGTTATGTGTAAAAAAGGTGTGCATGTCCACGGGTTCTATTCGAACTATCTTGCCACCTTTATTATTACGCTTAAAGAGATATTTAACGAAGGGTGAAATCAATACCATGGCCTTGAACCAATTTTCTCCTGAAATGGGGATCCCTGTTGTAGCTGAGATGGAGGATTCAGTTACCTCAAATTCCAAATCTCCAACTCTGGTTTTCTTACCATAAAAATTTAATGCAAATTGTTTTTCTACTTCTGGGTGGCCTCTCTACATGTTCTGATAGAAACAGAGGCATCGTGCTCTTTGAAAAATCTCCCTTGCCATGGGTTCTGTGTCAAAAAGGTGCATGTTCACAGGTTTTGTTCGAACTATCTTGCCACCTTTGTGTGCTTTCTTTGATTGAGGGGTTTCCATGACTCAAAATGAGGGTTCTCAAGAGGCTTAAGGGATGCTATTGACCAGAAAGATTCAACTCAGGTTTCAAAAGCACAAAGATGGCCCTCCAGATTAATAGTTCTTAGAAAACGAGCTTGACTATGAGAAATGGACCTTCAGACTTATACAGGCTCTCAGAGTGTAGATTGTGAAGAGGTAATCCCAAAATGACTCTTCGTACAGGATGAAAGGAAGCAAAGAATAATCAGAGAAGGTTTGGCAGCACCTCTGCGTAGCATAACACATACACATAGGATAGGCTATTGTAGGATTGCGACTTTCAAAGTCTATAACAAACAATGGTAATTAGACCATGGACGCAAGCGAGGATGTTTACAGGTATGCAAATATGGCTTCCCTACTACCCTGCAAGCTTAACAAACCAAAACCCGAGCACGAATCTCCTGTGAAAATTAATATGCAAAGGAGGTTACACAGGATACCTATGAAGTCGACATTTGTAGAGATCCTCAACGCGATATTAGGATGAGATTGAGGAAACTTTGGCCCTGAAATATCTCACAACATTGGATTTAGTTCACATGTGGTCACTTGATTGGAACTGGCAAACTTACGCAACACAACACTACTAAAATTTTCAAATTTTGAAACCGTTACCAAGGATCATAAATGCAAGATATTTTGAAAGAACTTCAACCGAATTTTGTCACTGAAAACAAGGGACATGGTATCAGTTGTGGAAATCATGACTTGGAGTGGATGAATGATAAACGTGACAGGTGCTATGGATTTTCCTTCTAAGTGGGAAACGCTTCCAAATCAAAAAATGATTGGACAGGTAAGTGGAGATGATGAGGCGTGCATGTGAGGTCATGAGTGAGGAGAGAGGTGTGTCACGTCAACCTAATCATGGGAGGTATCAACCTAGGGATGAATCATGAGAGGGGACATAAAGAATAAAACATGAGCTAAAAAGGGTTTAAGGATCAAATTGAGGATCAACACATGAGCTATGACTCAAAGGTTTAGTCATCCAAAGGGGTCCTATCAAACATAATATTAAAAGGATGAGAAATTTATTTCAAAGAAAAAAATAAGAATCTAAGGATTTTTTAAAAAAAATGATAAAAACAAACTAAAAGACCCAAGGTGACTTAGTTTGATAACATAAATCACAAGTAAATTTTGTATGGCATCCAGATTAAAGGTGAATCCCATGAAATCAACAGTTCATTACTTGGGTTTGTCAGAGACAAAACTCTCTTCTTTCAAGCTCTGTATTTCGTACAATTTTATGGATCTTGCAGTGGGATTTAAATATCTTGGGTATTATCTCAAAGATTGATTACAAAAATCGGAAGATTGGTATTGGCTTATTAACAAAGTGGAGAAGATAATCAGACACTGGAGCTATAGATGGTTGTCAATGGGGGCAGGTACAGTTTGTGAAAAGTAGTTTTGGAGAGTCAACCAGTTTACTAATTCTCACTGGCATCAATTCCACAATCCATTCTCCATAAATTACGAAAATTACTATATAAATTTTTTTGGAATGGGAGTGCAGACAAAAATCATTTTCATATAATCCACTGGGAGACCCTAGCCCGCCCAAAAAGGCTTAGGGGATGGGGTTTACTAAAAATTTACTCATTCAACAAACCAATGGCTACGACAACTCTTTGTAGAGTATTAACAAAGAATGGACTTTGGCAATTGGGTTTAAAGGAGAAATATCTTTCCCATATGTCTGTACAAAAATGGATTTGTTTTGCGACTTTCAAACACCATTCAGCTTCCAGAATTTGGAATAGTCTATTAAAGGTGGTTCCGTTGATTACTAACTGGCTCAGCTGGAAACCCAGCACCAGTCACCTAGTTGACTTAGGTAGAGACATAATACTGGGTATAGGAGAGGCATCTATTTTATTTGAATCTCTGTTAAATACTCTTAGTCAAAAACATTTCTCAGTCCTAGCTCAAGCTAGGATCCCACATCATCATGAGACATTTATGACCTCGTGGATTAGCAGCGAGGAACTGGCTCTTGCAGTTAATAAGGCAGAGGAACGAGACAGGTATCAGCGGGCACTACAAGCTGTGGGAGTAACTCTAACTGAAAACGAAGATGATTTTATCTGGACGGGAGGGGATTCTTCTAGATACCTGACTTCAAAAACTGTCTATGTAGCTTTATTCTCCACTCTTAATTTTCAGTTGGCCATAGGGTGGCGTAAGAATTTTAGGTCTTGGAACATACAATTGAAAATAAAACTGTTCATTTGGCTTGCGGCCGAGAACAAAGTATTGACGTGGAAAATACTTCAACACAGAGGATGGCAGGGGCCTGGGCGATGTCATCTTTGCAATGAAGCGAATGAAGAAAATGAATATCTGTTCATACACTGTGAGTTCACGAAAAGTGCCTGGCAACAAATAATCTTTATTAAGCATTGTAACCAATCTTGGGCTGGATCATACCTTGAAAAATGTTTAAATAATTGGTACAACAACAAGACTATTCTTTCTAGTCTTGCTGCATTAACTTGTTGGTTCATTTGGCTCTAAAGGAATTCATCGGTTTTCGAAGGAAAGGCCACATCCGTTAGCAAGGTGGTCATCAGAACACTCAATGCTCTACAAATTCTAGTGGAAAAACATGTTTCCTCGACTCTCCGATTAAAGAGATTAAATATTCCTTTAGAGTATCTTCTGGCCAAATTTGATGGTGCAACCAGGTCAGATGGCACTTGTAGTGGACCAGGAGGTATTATTTGAGGCTCAACAATGATGGTTTATAAGTGGTATCTCAATTGTGGCATAGGATCTAATACTAAGGCAAAGCTAATCCTTAGAAGGTTGGAAGAAAATATTTAGGGTGTTGAGCAAGAAGTTTAAGGAATTACATTTTTATCATATCTACCATGAATTTAACAAAGAAGCAGATGGACTCTCAAAACACACATTACAAGATCCTGAAGGAATTATCTCGTTGTATACTCGGTCTAATGGTGGGGAAGGACTTGCTCGTCGTATAAGGATCTATTAGCGACTTTTGTACTTTCTACAATGGATTTTTATTTGTAATCTTTTAAGCAATTGAGGAGAGATTTTGTGTTTTCTTTTGGTTTTGGGACTTTCTTTTCCAGAATATTAGCATTGTTAGTTGTTTCTGGAAGACTATCCACTTTTGAGATTTCATTCCTTGTTTTGTATCAAAGATAATACCTTTGGAGGTACATCTTTTATTATTCCATGCAAAGTTTATGTATTGTAGGAGTAAAGGTGCACTACGAATGTACAAATTATATTAAAATCAATATAATTGTGATAATTTTCTCTTGGAAAAAGAAAGCCCTTTTGAAATAGAAATTATATTTACAATCTTTAACATTCACTTATAATTCATAATTCAAGAACCTTAACTAAATTATTGCTCCAAAAACTTAATCCATTCAATTTTAAATTTAAAGTAATCATTGAAATTATTTCATAGGTCATAATCTCTGAATGACTAAGTTATAAAAGTCATGGATTATTTCCATCATTACTGCACCTTATACAATAAAATACAATTATTGATACAAAGAACATTCTCATTCTCATTCTAATATATTATTCCTTCCTTCAATAATTTATACAGGTATACAATTCCTCCATAATTATCTATACTACCATTCATATTATAACGTTACCTTACTTTCATATATTAACACTTATATTATTATTATTAACAACATAACATAATTGCATATATTAACACTTATATATTATTATTATTATTATTATTATTAACATTACATGTAACATAACCATGTAAAAGAAATCAATCCTAGAAGAAGCGGGAGACGTGAGTTACTAAAGAGGATATTCTACTCTCTCAAGGATTGGTTGACTATGGTGTTTTTGCAACTCAAGAGGTTTTCCTTCTTACATCTGTTTGAATTAATAACTGTTGGGTTCCCGTGCAAGGTAGTTCAAGTAATTATATTATGGTAGTTCAAGTAATTATATTATGTAAAAGGGATTTTGTAGAGTTTCACACGCTCAACATAAAAGTTGGTGCCTCTCTCAATTTTGGTGGCATGTAACTTATTAAGACGGACTCACCCTTGGTTGTGGTTGTATGTGCAAGAAGTTTTTGTTTAGTAATTGGATCATCCTCAAAGGGTTTAATAGTAGTGAACAACCAACTCCTCTCTTGCCCAGTCAACATTCATTCTTTATGCCAAGAGTGTCACATCACGTAGGTAATATAAATTTCAAGAGTGGGAAGCTCATCATTGTTCCAAGAGTGCTGCATCATGTAGGTAATCTAAATTTCAATCATGCATAAAGGGTTGCAAGTGCTATTTACTCATATTATTTGCTATTAACAATTTTTTTTTTTTCTACAGGTCTTCCAATTTACTGAAGGTAATTGCAATAGATCGTTCTGAGCACAAGAATTCTATCATTTTATTTTAGCTTCTAACTTCTAATACGATACATAATTAAACCTTAACAGTGTTGAAATTAAATCTCGATGAGGATTGAACATTGACACTTGAATTTACAAATTCTTTATTCTGTAATAAATATTAACACAATACAGTTGTAATAACAATCCCTCCATAGTGAACGTTTTGAATAGTAAAATATAGAGATAATCTTAACCAAATTATTCTTCATTATGCTTTAATATACAATTTAAAAATAAAACTCAATTTAATGTTAAAACCGAATACCGTAACAAGGAAGAATTGTTGTTGGTGGTGGTCTTCCACTTCAATTTTGCGCATGTCCAATTGCTTCACTTGTCAATCTTGAGACTTCATTGGTAACTCCCAGCCAATGATAGGGTAATCTTCTTCCCCCTTAGCCACCCCGAGCCGCAAAGGGGCCACACACCAAAAACTAGAAATCAATAGCACAAAACTTACCCTCGCAAGGAAAGGCTTCCACCTCCTTCCCAAGTTTTGAAACCCAATTCGCAACAAGTAAACTAGTTTAGAAAACTTTTGGCAGCATAGCAATACTAAAAGTGAGATCCCTTCTCCCTTCCTCTCCATTTATTTTATAGAAAATTCTCAATGACACATGTCCTCTCATGCACAATAAACAATTTTTAATAATTCAATTAATGATTATTCACCCACACCACTTGTCACACTCTCCCAAAGTTGCACATGTAAATTCTTTTTTTATTATTAAATTAGACAATTTCCCTCACATTCCCTAATTTGTTCCTATTTTTGCTATTAGTTTCCCCTTAGTTCCCCAATCTTTCTTTTATTTTGTGTCCCCTAACTAGATTTTAGTTTGAGTTGGATTAGGAGTCTTCTTTTAGTTAGGATTTATAGTTGATTGACTCAATATGCTACTCTATGTGGACCACCTATTCTCTCATGTTTTAATTTCTTCTCATTTAAAATTCCTTTTATTATTTTAATGCACACATGTGCATCTATCCAACTTTATTCTTATTTCTTCTTTCACTTAATTTGCTAGTCTAATTCCCTTCATTCCCTTTTTATGTTTTAATCTAGTAAAACATATTAGGCTTATACTCTTCTTAGATTTGTTAGTTATAATTTAATAATTAATTAAATACTATGTTCTAACAAGGTCTAAACATTTTTATTATATTTTCTAGGCCATCTAGATTTGTAGAGCCTGGTTATTTTCAGGACTCAAACTAATTAAAAGGTTTTCTAAAATTTAGTTTAGAATTTCTTTCATGATTTTCTTATACTTGAAATAAACCAGGAATAGAGAGTAACAACATAATAATATCATCATCAACAACAAAATAATGATAACACCAACATATACATACCTCCACCTCCAGGTTGGTTTATCTATTCCCTTTTCTATATGATATTGTTATTGTTCTTGCCCAAACTGGGTATTAACCTCCCAGCTAACTATAAACAACCTCTTCGACTCCCTAGTTCCAGGAATCCTTGCGATTTCCTGGCCCCCGAGCCCAAAATTGCTAACAACAACAGTTCCCTGTGAGAGTTCCCCAAAAACAATTCTTCCAATTTCCTCCTCCTCCTCTATCTTTCAAAAATTCAGAAATCCTCAAACATAAATGAGATCCTCTTCCAAGTCCTCCCCTTCTTCCTTATCCTCCTCTTTCAAATCCCCCTCATTAATTCCCAACAATCTTATCACCCCATTAATTACCCAACAACCTTATCCCCCCCATTAATTACTTCACCCACCTTTTAATAATAAAATAATAAAAGACTCATTAATATATTTTAATAACTAATTAAATTTAAATTAAAAACTATGATAAAATTAATGAATTTGGGTTGTTACATACACCCACCCTTCAAGAAACTTCGTCTCAAAGTTAGAGTAATTTACAATACAAGG
This sequence comes from Picea sitchensis, assembly GCA_010110895.2. Taxonomy (NCBI): domain Eukaryota; kingdom Viridiplantae; phylum Streptophyta; class Pinopsida; order Pinales; family Pinaceae; genus Picea; species Picea sitchensis. The sequence goes on from SNQJ01S0009842.1 coordinate 110,438, forward strand.
GTAAGGACACACAATTCATACATCTGCCACAAATAATCAACATCATCAATTTAAAACACTTATACATACTAGTGTACATGTGCAAGGCATACATGTGTAGCTAGCACATACGGGACTCATACATGTACTAATAAAAATAATTATCACACCTAAAGTAATTCTTGTATGCGTCCAATCCAATCAACGAGACCATTCATTTCATAGAAGATAGTAAACTATTTAAAATGTTCACGGAATTCCTCAATTACAATAATTTAGCACACACACCATTCACTTAGATAATTGTAGTTTAGTTAAGTAAATATAAACATACATATATACATATATATATTTTTTTCAAAAAGATAAAATCAAGAAATTTTTCTATAAGGCGAAATCCCCACACACTCTCAACTACTTCTATTCATCCTTCCTCCCTAACTTACTTCCATCTTCCATCCCTATCCTTCCTCTGTTGGACTATCTTTGAGCGTCAACTATATTGAACTAACTCCAAATAGAACCCGTAAGTGGAAGTGTCAACTCTCTTGCCAAGCTTCCCCAATAGGAAACTGACAGTCATCATCACACGTCTAGGGGAGCATGAGATAACACCGTCTTCCCATGACTCTAGGTTTCAAGGGATACACGGTGGAAAATGCCTCCACCCCTCCTAATAGGAAAAGGGTCCACACCCTACCATGGAACATACAGTGGCACTGTGTTGCTAGGAATTTTGTCGTCGTATATTCAGTTTTAGGCAGTCTCATCACCTGGAAAACCTACACTTGTCCACATATCATAGCAATGCATTTGAACCAATATAAATTCACATACAAAATTTATACCACATTGTTTCCTAGTCGATGTTCACGACATCAATCTTTTATCATCATTATTCTTTTGTTATTTCATAGACTCTTGACCTGCAGATTAGTCTATAACACAACTCATACATGTCCATGCATTATCATCATGTGAATGCATTTAATCATAATCTCAACCCAGTAACCACGTACCAACAACTTTAAATGTCAAAATTTTCAAGTTATAAATAGATTGCATAATATCCATCATAATTCAAATAGCGTTAAACATTCATAGAATTGACATTCACATAAGTTCATATGTCTTAAAAGTTCAAGTGTATCATTAATAGTTTCACAATTAATATAAAATAAAAGGTATTAGGCCTTAAGTAATTCTCTCTATCTAAGTCAAAAGTTGGCATTACATACACCCACCCTTCCAAACAAAACTTCTTCCCAAAGTTATGGTCATTATCGATATAAGGAAACATTCATGACACAACTTATATGTGTCTTCTATGATAGCAAACCCTATTCTATACTAGTCCCATTGTACCTTCACTTGATTAAAACATGTTGAATTCTATTAATATATTGATTGCACTACCCTTATTTAGCAGACGGCTTACTATGTCTTGACTCTATGTTCTTACCACTTGTTACTTAATTAATGCAAAGATGCACTTACTTTTTTTTTTAATTTATTCACTTACTTAATTATTATTACTCCTTTGTATTTGTTTTGAAATGTATTGACACCTTTTTTGAGGTGCTTGAATAGGCTTGATAGATTAAATGTTTACATGATGCGAGGTCCTCAAACAGGTATGACAACTTAAATGTTTGCATACCGCAAGGCCCTTAGAAAAACTGACATCCTTAAATGTTTATCTAAATACGCTTCCGAGAGTACATTTTTCCTCGAAATTTTCCATACAATGTTGCAGTGAATTTGGACAATATTGTTGTCCAATGCCAGTTGAATAGGAATTGTATGTTTCATACTTCTTATAGCCTTGGAATGCAATTTCCTTATCGTTGAAGCTACATACATTGTTTACTGGTTCGGTGATTGCTTCTTCTTCGTTGGTTCATCGATTGCTGCTTGTTGTTGTTGTTTGGTTCACAATTTGACTTGCGCTTCTACCTGTCATCATTTCAGACTAATTTTCCATGCCATAGTTTCATTTTCTATTCCTTCTTTGTTGTTTAGTGTTTTCATTTTGCAAGTAAGAATGTTTCCTTATTTCTACTGGCATTCTCGTCATATGTTTCCAGATCCTTCTGTGCTTCGACTGCAGTTTCGTAATCGTTGGAGATACATATGGTCTTTACTGGTTTGGTGGTTGTTGTTTGTTCACTAGTTCATTGGTTCGTCGGTTGATGGTTGTGTTTGTTTGGCTCAGGTTTACGATTTGGTGCCCTAGGGCTGTAGTTAGGCCTGTTCGTTCTTTCTCACTAGTTCGGTGCTTGTTGTTTTCTTTTGTTTACTTTGGCTTTGCAGGGTTGGGGCCTTGTGCTGTCAGTTGGAGCTATTTTTTTTATATATATTATTATTATTTTTTGGGCGCTTTGTGGTGTTTATCCCTTGCACCCACGAGTGGACATGCAGTTGTGTTATTTTCCGTGTATGGTGAGGTCGAGATTTGTTTTGCTGTGAAATTTTGTTGGTACTTCAGTGTTGACATGACAGAAAATAATTGCATAAAAAATAGTTCGAGAAGTACATGTGCAATTGCAATATCCGTTGTTTTTTTGTTGAAATAAAACATTTGCAAGCTTCACTTATAAACCATGTATGGTGGAATGTGCCCATATCACAATACATGTTCTTTATCCTCTACACAGACTGGTATGACCAAAATACAATTTGTCTTGTACTTGAGATATGATATGTACCACAAAGATACTGCAAAATTATATTTCCATGTTTGGAAGCATATCTTGATAGTTTTCCACAGAAAACCAAAATCTTGTATCATGGGCACAACAATCTGTGTAGAGGATAAAGAACATGTATTTCCATGTATGGAAGCATATTTGGATACTTTTCCATGGAAAACCAAAATTGCAATTTGGTAATATTTTGTGGCTTGTAATATATTTTGGGCAGGGAAAACATTTATATATTTACAACCATGGATGGAGAAAAGCAAAGGTTCATGTTTTTGCCTATATTTTATTCTATTCATTCAGTCTCATTTACTGTATGTACATATTACTTGTTCTCCGATGCATACTAGCTTCCATTCATGTTCATTGTATTTTGTACATTCCCACATTCAAACAAACAAAATAGCTGGAGAAAATGACAAACTCTTGACTGCATCGGTGGAAGAGGAGATTGAAAGGTACATGCTTGTACTGTTATTTCATATTGCGTTTTTTTGTATTTTATTTATTGTCTATATATGTGTTCACCTAGTTTATTGTATGTAGATGTTGCGTACCTTCCTACACAATAACTTATCTTCATTACATGTCTTCCTGCATGCTAACTTCCTTCATGTCCATTGTATTTTTCCTGCATTTCTACATTTAAACAAACATAATGGCTGGAGAGGATGATGGACTCTTTGGCGCGAATGTAGACGAGGAGTTACATAGGTGGATACCTGTACTCTTATTTCATATTCCAGTGTTTAGTATTTCATTTACTGTCTGCTTATTTGTTGTGCTTATTCTGCTGCTTTGCACCTTTTTTTTTCCATGTATGTATATACTACGTATGTTTCTTCTTATTCTCATGTGAATCATATTTTGTTTGTTGTTACAATGAAATAAATATAACTATTTTTTTTTTTTACATGTCCATATTCATATTAACTTGCCTTCATGTCCATTGTATATTCGATGTTGCTACCTTGGAAGAAATAGGTTGGTTGGACAGGAAGATGAATTGTTCTGTGCAACATCAGAGGGTTATGTGGTACAATCTTCAAAAAGGTATACCAACTATGCTAGTAAATTAAATATACAAAGCGGATGGGGGCATATAATATTAGACTAGAAAATGATGACTTGGCAACAATGGGCCTTTGTGCCCTCCCCATTTACACTTTTTCCATTTTCTGTTATACCTTTTCCTTTCTAATTGCTCTGCTTAGTTGTGTTTTTGAAAATTCCTTGGTGTGCGGGTTGGCGGACTCATGGGTTCACATTTATGGTCACGCTTCTACCTTATTCCATACTTACCCACTTTGTCGATTGCGGGTGCCGGGCTGGCGAGTTCAAGATTGCTCCCCTAGCTTTTGGGGGTCTTCAATATACAGATTGATCGTCTTTCCCTGCCATCACGCCCTATTTACTATTACACATTTTTTCAGTCAAAAAATCAGAGGCATACAATTTGACCCTTGGGTCCTCATGTTTCCTGAGTATCCCTTGACACCCTATTTTGTATTCCATCTCCTTGCACCCTGCATGTGACATTAAGAACTATTATGGACAATATATAATGAATATTCTTGTTTAGTCCTTTTGATGTTCATCTACACATGCTTTCATCAGAAAAAGTTGGACTAGTGACATGGCCATGAGCAGTCAGTCATCCTAGACATCAGTAGACTGACAAGGCCAAAGGTAAAGATGCATACATTATGTTCCTAGTATGTTTACCAAACAAATATCCTCAACTATTTATTTATCTATGGCATGGTGAATATGTTGATGTCATCTGCAATACATGGTTTGCAGTTCACAAGAAGTATCAACAAGTACAAGCGAGACACCGAACATAGTGTAGGTTCCGTAGACTAAGAGGTGTGGTTGCAAAACTCTGGCTCCATAGTTCATCGAAGCTATGCACCTACTTGTAGATTTATGCCAGTGAAAAAATAATACAGAAAAATAATGCACACTACCATTCACTTTAGTTTTCCTGTTCAAAAATTATCATCAGGTCAAGACCTGTAACACCCAAAGTATTATCAATAGAGGGCTTGAACAATTGCCGAATTGGACAACTGTTCATTGGGGACATAATGGTTGTCTATAACCATTTGTATATCGTGGAACTCTGAGTGCTGTTTGGAGGACACAGAACAATAGAAGTGCAATGTTTAGCCAACCAACCCACAAGTCCATCTGTCAATTTTCATATCGTGAAACTCCTGGTGCTATTTGTAGGACACAAAACAATAGAGGCCCAATTTTGAGCCTGCCAGCCTGAGAACCCGCTATCCAAAAAGTGGCTAAGTATGGAATGAGGGATCTGTACATGCTCTATAAAATCTCATGTCCATACTTTATAAAAGTACATATTTAGTATGTATGACTCGTTTCTCGGAAAATTTCTAGGTGCAGAAGTTGGCAGATACACGTGTTCAGATTTCCACTTACTTTTGTATCACCAGCCCAATCGACCGCTTCCCTGTTTCATATTGTACAAACTTTTTGGATCACAAGTTTCCGAATAGGCGGGTTTTTATTTTAAATAAGATATTTAACATCCTTTAATAATTTTATGTAATTAAATTGTACAATATCAATATTTAATATTAATAACTTAGTATTGAAAATAATTTTTTTAGATAATGTTAGTTAGTTGATAGGTATCACCATCCGTAAACAATCACAATCTTGAGCCTGCCAGCCCTGGAGTCTGTTTGTAAATTTGTATATCGTGGAACTGCGAGTGTTGTTTGGAGGACACAAAACAATAGAAGTGTAATGTTGAACTAGCCAACCCGCAAGTCTGCCTGCCAATTTGTATATCGTGGAACTCTAGGTGCTATTTGTAGGACACATAACAATAGAGGCCCAATTTTGAGCCCGCTAGTCTGAGAACCAACGATCCAAAAAGTGGCTAAGTATGGAATGAGGGATCCACACATGCTCTATAAAATCTCATGTTCATACTTTATAAAAGTACATATTCAGCATGTGTTACTCATTTTTTGGAAAATTTCTAGGTGCGGAAGCTCGTAGATTCACGTCTTTAGATTTCACTTGCTTTTAGATCACCAGCTCGACCAATCACTTCCCCATTTCATATTGAACAATTTTTTTGTCTCGCAGGTTTCCGAACAGGCGGGTTATCATATAGGTAGGTTCAACGTTGTGTTTCCATTGTTTCACCGCCTGTAAACAACACTTAGACTTCCGCGATCTACAAATTAGCAAACAAATTGAAATAAAAGAATATATGCTATGTGAAGTCCAAAGGAACAATCATATGAATGAGAGGATATTAAAATTCAAATTCATCGTTTTTATACTTGCGGTGAAGCTAAAAATACAAAAACTTTACTTAAACATCCAAAAATTGACTTTCTTGTAACTTTTCGACACTTCTCTTATACAAACAGATCCTGGAAACTATAAACATTGCTCACTGTATCTATTCCTTGATTGAAGAACCTATTAACATGTTTAATGCACTTCATAATTACTGTTAATACCATCAATGGTTCTTTCTTATAGCAATTCCCGCTTTTGAAAATTGCCATCCGCTTTCTCTTTTTCCCTTTGCTTTCCCTTTCTTTACTTAATCATTTTTCGGAAAATGTCTAGGTACGGGATTTGGTGGATTCACGTCTTCAGATTTCCATTGTTACTTTTATATCACCAGCTCGACTGACCACTTATCCATTTCATATTGAACAAACTTTTTGAATCACTGGTTCCTGTATAGGTGGGTTCAACATTGCGTTTCCATTGTTCCGCCACCTACAAATAGCACCCAGACTTCCACGATTTACAAATTAGAAAACAAATTCCCCTTCATCTCGTATGCTTTCACTTTCTGTTTACTTGGTCCTTCTTCTGAATGTCTCATTCTTTTATATACAACACCCGAAGTTCTGCAATATACAAATTTTCCTCTCGACATTGCGCTTCCACTGTTCCTCTATGCACAAACAACACCCAAAATTCCACGATATAAAAATTGATGGCCAAAATATGTCAATGAGATACAATTTGACCATCGGCCCCTTACGTCTCTTGGGTATATCTTGTGACCCTTTTTTTGTAACCCACCCGACCGCTTTCCGTACTTGGGCATTTCTTGGAATCTATTTCACGGGTTGGCGGGTGGATGAAATGTACAATGCTTAGTCGCTCTTATCCATCACCGCTACATTCATACTTCTTTCCAGATATGCAATTATTAAGATTTAATGCTATTAGTTCTTCGTGCAGGAACCATTAAGATTGTCATTAATGTTCGGAAGGTTGGAGAATATTTGTCATTACTATGAATTAAACAAAGATTTGCAGAGAAGAGCATTATCCTTTCCGAGTATTCATTTCAAACATGATGCAATCTCTTTCATGTGCCAGCCGGTTGGCACCTTTAAGAAATCTCTAACTGTTAATCGCTCTTCGCCGTCATTGCCACCTTCGCACTTTTTTCTAAATATGAAATTAATGAGCCTTAATGGTAACAACTCATTATGGATGAACCCTGGAGATTGTCATTGATCAATAAAAGGATCGAGGATATTTTCCATTGATATGCATTGAACCAAGATTTGCGGAGGGTTATATTATCCCTCCCCATTTTTCTTTTCAAACATCGTCCGGAGAAAACAAAAATTCTCGTTAACTTGTGGTAGTAGTTTTGTCCAGATACAGTAAACACCTTCGGGCATGATGGCCAGAGGTTCCAACATTCCAGGTCATATTCTTACTACTCATCTCCCTCTGCCCAGGAGCAAAAAAGGAGATGGTCCCTTGGTACATCGAGAGATATATTTCAAGCCAAAGAATTCCAAGGAAACCTGTTAGCACTAGAAGTCACCTCCAGATTGCATCAAAGGTAAGCCCAATACCCATCAGGTTATGTGTCACAGTTAATGGATTTAAAGAGGTCAAATGAGGCAGACTCAAGAGAATATCATTTTAACTCATAAAACTGGGACAGTATGCACAAGCAAATGAGGTCTTGATCAACTTTAGCCAATAAGTTGTAGTAAGGGTGAGTAGGAGGAAAAAATTGAGGAGAAGATGTAAATGACTGCTCTTGACATCAGGTCTTCCAACAACCTAAGGAGGAAAAACTCCGAAAACAAGATCCTCTTGAATTCAAAGTTTCAATAAACTGAAGAGAATTAAAACAGAACTGTGATAAAAAACACATCACAACACATCCATAACAATCCATGTGAATCCTTCAATCATGGACACTTTAGTATCAGAGGCAAACCAGATGGAAAAGGAAGATGACTTTCATTAAACAAGAAGTCTCACGTCAAATTACTTAACCAGATAACCAGAGTGTTTCATTAAAATTTTACAATACGGGAGCCTAGCTCAACCATCGACCATTAAAAAATATCAAAAATACATACATATACTCAAACATTCGTCCAATAGAGGTGTTCTTGAGCTTCTCATTCAATGCCATACGTCCGTGTCTTCTCAGTTAGACTGCACATGCCTTCCCTTTTCAGACGCAAGCTTTGCTCTTCCAGTCCTTTCTGGCTTTCCATTTATGTGGTGAGACGATGTCTCAACTTATGCCTCACTTTCATGAACTGTCTGCATCGGGAGTAGGACAAGTTGCACTATGAAATTCACCATATAGAGCTTTGTGGGACGCTTAAAGAGAGGACTTGGCAGGAAAACATGGACGTTGATGATAGGGAGCTGATGAGATGACTGGAATTGCATGGGCGCCAAAATATCAAATCGTATCCCCGACTTAGGCTAAATGCCATTTGTGGGTTTCTAAGCCCCTTTTCTTGCATTTTGACCAAGGTGCCACTTCCTTAGGGAAAAAAACCCCCCTTACAATAATATATGTTAACATTAGGCTCCATGGGGGATAGAGTCCTCCCTGCGAGGCTCTAAGATCTTCAGTAGTTATGGTCGCCTTCTGCATTTGGCTATGGAGTTAAGCTCAAAATACAAGCTGACACGAACACTATTCTAAAAATGAAAGCAAAACACATGGGCTCAAAATGAGCTTATTTATGTACATCCTAGACTAATTAATTTTTACACAGTGCTAGGTGAAAGAAAACTTCCACCATAGCCACTCAAACAACTTTCCAGTTGTGAATTTGTTTACTCTGTCAATGATTGATAACAGAGAATGCAACCATGACAACAAAATGGTTACATTCTTCAACTTTCCTCCTAATGATAAGGTCAGGATAAAGCTAGGCTACTTCAGAACATGAAGGAAATACAACTCCATGTATTCCTTAATAGGCTCATAGGACAAGCGACAAACTCCAGAAAATTTATAACATGTAGCATTCTCTGCTACACAACTGCTCACACATTGCTGGATTTTTATGGAAATATCAGGTGGGTGAGAGTTTGATGCAGGTTGATTGACCTCAGATGATGGCTTCCCACTTATAGGCTCTAGACAAGAGATAAATTGCCTCTTCTTCTGCTTCTTTTCTTCTTTGTCCGCTCTGAAAACATCTGCTAGCTGAGAGCAAGAAGTCTCTTCATGTGTATCCAAGGATGGCTCTTTCTCTCTATCATGCTACTCTTGTTAGGAGATTTCACTTTCATAAGAATATTGACATCCTATGCTTTCTGCTTCTGAATACTCTTCAAGGGTAGGTGAGCACAAAACTCTTTTATCTTGCAAAGAGAAAAGAGAAATATCTTGATTCTTTTTTTCAACCATTTCTTCTTTTAAATTTGAGACAACAGGTGTACTAGGGGAAAAAAATAATGCATCCATAGTTACACCATCATCAACGCCATCATCAATCATATATGAAAGGAATTTTTCTTGGGAAATAGAGAGAGAAAACTTTTTCATTTGTATTTGCAAAATACTCACTTTCATCCTTGCTTTCTCTTTGAATCAGATCTTCACCACAAGTCATCTATTCCTTAACTGACAGTAGCTCAAAGTCTAAGTATTTTATCTCACTTTCCAAGGAAAGGATGTTCCCCAATTGGGCTTGTGGTGGAAGAAATAGTGGATCATTCACAACCATGTGCTTTCTTTTATGGGGCCTCTCAAAATGATGGAGAGATCTATGACAGCTGAGATATTCTCTATCTTTTTTATTCTGACTTTTTCAAACTAAAAATGGAACTAGGTTAGGGGGCCTAAAATTGTTATTTACTTTTGCGGGAAAAATAGATTAATTCTCTACAAATCTTTCGAGACTCTATGGTGGTCTTAAATTGAATCACACAATCACAATTGTGTCACAACATTAGACTCACTCCTTCACTAAAAGAAGTATTTATCACCATGGAAGGAAAAATAAGAGAGAGAGAAGGCAAATACTTTCAATATTATCACAGACTTTTTATTGACAGGATGGACTTGGTGGATTCATAGCAATTCTATGTTTTTTTTATGTTTTTTTTTTAGGATCTGAAACAATATTTTGATCAACTTTTTGTTAATAGTGAAGATTGTGTCACTTAAAATTCAGAAGACTAGCACTTTTTTGTAAAGATATTAGAAGTACAGATTCATAGTTTTGAGATTAGAAGTCCAAAACAAGTTTATTTCTAGATTTCAGGTTTTAGAAACGTTTTGGTAGGTGGCTTCTCTTAATTGGGCTAGAACTCGTTTTTGTGTCTGTAACATGTTTTTAGGTCACTTCTCTTTCTTGTATGTATGTATGTGGGGAAGCTGATATCAGTGATCTTTATTTAAATGTCTATACTGTTGGGTCAGAACTTCACCCTATGAGAGCTTTTGGTTGACTAAATGCATGCTATTCATGCATTATACAGAATGTAAATTTTTGTTTTCCTAGTACACTTTTTAGTACACTTTTCACTCAAGGCAAAAAAAATATATATATTCTGTTAAATAAACTTAAAAAATGCAAAAAATAAACTTAAACATAATTTTATTGAAAAGATTTATATAAAAAAGTGTTCTCAGGAAACAATTTTTTTTATTGATAACTTGAATATCAAATGGATACAGTAAAGATTTATAGAAAAAGTAATGTGAAAAAAAAAATTATAATAACTTGGAGACAGTAAAGTGCCTCTACATATTCGTCTTGAAAAGATTTATAGAGGAAAGTCATTCTAGTACAATGGGAGAGAAATTATTTATGATAATTTGCTGATCGACGATAGAGAAATTATTTATGATAATTTGCAGATCGACGATAATTTGCTTATCGACTTCTTGTCGGCTGTTGTTGGCTTGCAGGCATCAACTCTTTCTCTATCACATTTTTTTTCTTCAAGTTCATCTGAAAGAATCTGTTCGTGCCTGCATTTTGTGCTGCAGAATGCAATGTTTCCTCTACAAAATAAAAATTTTAAAACAATGAATTTTAAACAATGATTATAATATTTACACTAAAATCATTCCAATGAATAGATTAGAAACCCAAAACCTTTGGAAGAAAAATAAAAACAATTTGAAAACAATAGTTAAGAAAACCTACATACTAAAATCAATCCAAACACTTACAAACTCAAATCAATTCAAGGAATGGTCTGGAAATACAAAATCTTCAAATGGGTGTTGGAACGAGAGAATTACCTGTACATGTAAATATCCTGGTCAGGCATTAGTCTGCGTTTGCACAGAAAACATTCTTTCAGGAAATAGCTTGTCTCTGAGAAACCCAAGTTGTTAGACGGCAACGGTAAACCCGTTGCCGCACATTGCCCTTCTGCATTTTTTTCTAAAGCCATACCCTTAATGGAAGGGATATCCTCGGATGGTCTCTGCTTCACTATTGGGCCATCAATGTCAGAAGCCGAACCGAGAGATGGCATGCTTGCATTTCGTTTCATTTTCCAAACACTTATGTACCTTCACGCAAAATAGTTCCCTTCACTTCGACTTCTAAGCAAGAGAACAAATTAGGGTTCAAATAAAACAAAGAGAACAAAATCAGGGTTCAAAAAAATCTTTATTAATCCAAATGAATAGATCCGTGAAATTGTTCCATAAAAAAATATATACAAGCCTTGTATACATAGTCAATAGTCTATATGAATGAATATTACTTTCTTTTAATAAGGATTGGTCTGCATGGTTGGTGGTCACATACCACATACAAAGTAAAAAATAAAAAAACCTTAAAATATTCAAATTTTTAAAATGTCTATCCTTTTTTATATTAAATCTATTCCTTCTATATAAAAAAGTATAAAAAGTTTAATAGTTTAATAATTTTAATATATATATATATATATATATATATTTTAAATGAAAAAATAAATATACAAAAATAAGTTTACATTAATAAAATTGTAAATATAGTAATTAATATTGTAGAATTAAATTATAAAAAGAATTAAAAAATATTAAATTTATTCTAGTATTAAAAATAATACTTTTAATTGCTCAAAGGGATTGGATCTAATGGTGGAAAGTGAGGAGTTTTTCACCATTGGGCAAGGTTCAATTCTCATGAAAGCGGAGCCCTCAGGACAACTTGAAGTAGTGGTCAAATGTGTCGTTGCACCTAGAGATACTATATTAAATGGTATCGTGACCCGTGCACACATAAGTGGATCAAAGCTCACCCCCATGTCCTTCAAATTTTAGCCCAAAGGGGTTGGATCCAATGGTGAAAAGCGAAGAGCTTTTCACCATTGGGAAAGGTTCAATTGCCATGAGGGCTTAACCTGAAACCATGGGGGCACCTTGAGGTAGTGGTCGAATGTCTGGTTTGTTGGGTATGTGTTATATTATTTGCATGTGTGTGTGTGTGGGCGCGTCAGATTCGACAACTGCATCTGACGATCCCTCTAGTAGTGCTCTTTGTGTCATGTGAGTCGGACGTTTTCCTAGGGGGGTCAGAGTGCAGTAAGGTATACCCTCCCACAGTTGTATAGCGTTAGGAGCTGACACCTAAATTGTTATTTTTGAAGTTTTATATTCTAGCAGATTTTGTTATTTTTAGTGGTTTCTAAATTAATCTGGGATGAAGGATTAGGGTTTAGGTATCTACAAAATACCTAAAGAAATTGTATATATATTACATGGTGAATGGTTAGAATTGATATAATGAATATAAGAAAGGTTTTCAGGTTGAGTTTCTAGAATAAAGTCACTGCATGCTCGTGTATGAGTCATTGATTAAATTTTACATTTGAGAATCTATATGCATGCTTTACTTCACAGGTTTAGAAGCTTTACATGTGGTGTCAAAACTTGTTTTTGATTTGAGAGGACACCTTTTGTTGAGGGTTTGGCTCGGTCTTGACCTATCAAGTTTATCTTAGGTTTCAATAAACATGGTTTTCGTGGAGCTTTAGGTGGTGATTTGAGTGCAGAGAAGAATTATGGAAAGCTCTTCTAGAATCCCGAGATAAGGAGTTCTTGGTAAAAACTTTGAGCTATAGGAGAGATGGAGGACCTTCTTGTAGACAAGAACAATGGATCATTGTGGATCTTCTTTGCATAGCCCTCTTGTGAAACTACGTCTCTTCCTTTTACATGTTTTAGAAAAAGCGGACAGAGTGGAATGACCAAATAAAACAAATGTGAAACAAAATAAAAGTATTTACAATATAATGAGAACCACGATTTGTAAGCCGGACACCCGATTAGTAGTACTAAGTCCACTTGAGGAGAAATTTAGAGTCCTTCCTTTATTATTATCGACATGGGGATACAACCTACAACAAACTGGTTGTAACTTCCTGCTTCTTTCCTGGGTATCTATCTTTCAGAGGAATACAATATTCACCATCAATCATAGACACAGTACATTTCCCTCATAAAAGAGTTGCCTTCTAGGGAAAAAACCCTAACATAATCTTTATCATTATAATAAACATTTATAATGAATGGTCCATATTTACAATTACAATATACATTTACAAGGCAATTTTTTCTTGAGGCTTGAGGGCCCACCTGGAGGGGTGCCCCCCTCTGCGATGGAAGAGTGGCCGCTAGGGTGGAAATACTTCATAGGGTATAAAAACTACGGCTGAAAGTAAAGACCTTTGAATCAGGAAGATAATCGGACTCCACGGCTAACAACATGGGCTATTGGTACTTACAACCTACACTGAAATTTCCCAATTTACTTTCCAGTACGCCTACTGATTATGTGAAGGAAGATTTGGGAGAGGATTAGACTGAGGAAAAGCCGAGTACTATTAGGAGCTTTATTTGGAAGATTTGATGTTGTTGAATGTCGGGAGAATCTGATAAGGGGTATGGAAGGATAAGTTGGTGAATTTGTATCAATCAAAGTCTGGTAAACAAATTGTTTCTTGAAATAGTTGTATCATCTGCTTTTATGGAAGATGGAGATTACGTGATAGAGAACATCAAATTCCTTCTAATACTCTCATAAATTAACTTGTCTGTTAATATTGATTGCGAGAATAAGATAGAGGTGTATTACTGTTATGGCTTCTTTGAATCTTGGGATAATCTAGTTTTAGAAATAGGTACTCACTCAATCTACATTGAAGTGTGGGGATGTAGTTGCATCCTTGTTATCTAAAGGAATGAGGTGGAAAAGCATGGATGGTCACTTATACAGTGCTTTATTTGTAGGGTGCATTACCAGGGCAAAGAATCATGAGTAGGGTCTTTGGGGAGATCTAAAATCTACGCTATGAATCTAAGTCTCTGAAATATTTGAGAAATGTTGAAAGTGTGATAAAGCGAGGTTTACCGAAAGATTGCAAGTCTAAGAGGTTGAAAAACCAAAGGGATCGTGGCCTGCTACAGAGAGATGAAACATCCTCAGAAGAAGGAGGTGATGTTCTCTCAGGTACATCACGGAACTCATGATGTATGAGTTTGGTCAGCTCCAAGTCGTCAATACCACATGACTCTCAGGGGAGAATTGGTTCTCTAATTATAGAAAAATATGATGGTGGTGGCATTTGTAGGAGCTCGACAACAAAATTCATGGGGCGTGGAAGATTATAAGTTGTTGCTAAAGATGGAAGGATTAGAACACCATGGAGTTCTTGCATTGTGGGATCCTCATATCATGTAAGTTGGATGATCTGAAGTGGATATTGTTTGAAGGGGCACTTTTAAGATTCACAAGGAGCAATGAACGTGAGGGATTTGATTGTTGAACTTTGTACAAGTTGTTAGGAAACACTTATACTAATGGTTATGCCAGTTTGTTGCCATGGCAGGAAAATGAAGGAGGCAGACCAATATTGTCCCAAAAATGTGCAGCCCATATAGTACCTTTACCATCCACTAAGTCTAAATTGTCACTATATTTGTATTATTCATTTGAGATATTAGTAATATATCCTCAAAAGATGACTAATAGGGATTGCGTTAAGATTACTTCCTTCAAGTCATCATGAATGATTTTGGGATCTAGAGAAAATCTCTCTATGGGTGGCATCACCCATTGTACTATAAATACATATGGCTGTTAGGGTGAATAGAATGTGTTGTATTATACCTTTTTCATATGTTGTTGTTCTTGTCTCTATTTTGTCAATTGTTTTTCTTGTGTTTAATTTCTTCAGGTGGTGCTCAGTGACAGGACTAAGCTCTCTCACGAGAGGGCACGGATCATGAAAGAATGAATTTGTGTAGATGCATTGATTTGATTAACTTAGGATTTGTGACACAGGAGAGAGAGCACCAGTGGAGAGATAAGCTGCTTCTGAGATGCTAGCATTGAGAGTTTGCATGAATGCCGAAGCATTTCGAATCAACAACAAAAAAAAGCAATTGCGTGGGTCTTGAATTTCAGATCTCTTCATCAGGTTTGATAGTTGGGAGATATCGTTTAGACTGTGTGCTCATGCAAAATTATGGTAGTGATGTGAATTGGTATCAATCATTGTATTAGGGTTATCGATTGTGTATACAGAGGCATTTTATTGGATCTATCATCTAGATCTTTTATTCAAGCTTACAGTTGCATTAGGGTTTCCTTTTTACGTAGAGTTAGGCTCATTCTAACCATTACGCACATAAATGTTTTTAAAAAAATTCCAGTGAGCAAGATTTAACTCAGATTCGTTCACAATTTAACTCTGTGGTTGAATTTGGTAAGGGGCTTTGTGTATTTTCCATTGTTACAAGGGTCTGGAGTATAAGAGATTTTGTCCGGTGGGGCAAGTCTCATTGTTTTTGGGACAATCCCGATATCCTACAGGTTACGGATGTACATTTATTTTTGAGGAGGAAGGCACGATCCCCAACAGTTGAACACATGCATCACGAGGAAAAAGACAAATCTTATCGAAGGAGGCGATCCCAATGATCAAACATTTTTAATGTGCAATGATTCCAACGATCAACACTGGGATCGTCGTTTTCTTAACCCTGGCGGTAATTACAATCTTAAGCTGGGTGATGTACTTTCCATTGTATCGTGGCGATTGAAAGCATTATTCAGGCGGAGTCATAACAACTTCGGATCTGATTTTACCGCGTGTACGGCCCGACGTCAGATCAATCCATTTTCGCGCTACGAAGCCGCCATAAGATCTAATTAAATCCCATATCACTGGCCCGGCAGCAACATCCGGTAGCCATAGCCGGAACAACTTAAATCGCCAATCCGCTGAGCTCAATCCGATGGGCATGATCCGCAGTTGGAGACTTCGAGAACGCCATCAGGGCTACGTGGTATTAAAGCGAGTTCAACCTGTGAGGAGACCACCGATTTGGATTCTGGGTTTGATGATGTCATGCAAGAAAGGCTAAGTTGTTGAAGATCCCGAGTTGAGAAACCCCCAGATCCATGCATAAAGGAGACACGTCATGAAATTTGAATGGAGAAGCGCCTACACATTGAAAAGTCTCCAAAAACTCTGTCAGGTAATGAATTTCACTGGCATTGGAAATAGGAACTTCTTTATGGAAGGAATGAAGGTATTTCTTATTCGTGATTGGTGTTGAACCATCGATTGAAAGGGGATTTTATTCATTATAGAACTTCGATGTTACTCACAAATCCAATCAGATAGTTCATTTGGTTTGGTTGCCATTGAGTTTGTCATTTATGAGTTGTGTAATCCCCCTTGTATTCGAAATATGTTCCAATATCCAAAGGAACAATGCTATTGGGGTTGTGAACTTCGAATCTTGGTTCTGCCATCCATTAAAACGAGCAACCAACCGCCAAGAAAGAAAAAGAGTATGGAAAGGTTCTGAGATCTCATAGCTCCAGGTTCTCTTGAAATAAACCTTAAGTTTTCCAGTTTGATAAGAGTTTTGGTGAATATAAGATTTAAAAAATAAATAAAATAAAAATAAAAAAATGAGTAAAAATGAAATTTGGAGGTTGTAAGTCAAATGTGTTAATTGGATTAGTGAAAGCTTACATTTGTAAAAGGCATTAGAAGCTTGAAAGCTACATTCTTAAAGTTGTTGATTCCATGAGAGCGGGATATGGATATCAGTGTATCCCTCTCATTGTATTTGGATCAAAATAAAATTTCTTATTTTTTGTTGGGGTGTCCTAGATCCTTTGAAATTTGAATAAGGGGATTTTAGGTACACTTTGTGTAGTGTGCATTGGTGATATTTTCATGGTTCTCTTATGAGTTAGTTACGTCTAGTTTTGACGTTATCCCACATACATGGTGTACAAAGAAGGTAAATGAAATAAACCCACAATTAATGTCAGTGAAGCACATACAATCCATTATAAGCAATCAAAACACATGTAATCAGGCAACAACAAAGAATATTGAAGCAATGCACAAATGAAGCTTGTAATGGAAGGATAATTGGACACATCAAGTTCATAATCAATGACTCAAAGCATCATCAATTTGATTATCAATTAAATCCACATTCATTGTAAACTTGCAATAGTTTTTTTTTGTAGAGAGTGTGAAATCAAAATCAAAGTTGAATTGCAGTGTAATTTTCGGGTGCATTCTCGGCTGAGCCCGACATCAAAGAGTCATTATGATTTTGATTTGCAATTAACAAGGTTGAGTAGTTTAACTCAAATCATTGTAAAAATCACATGTTAGGATGCATTTTAGATTGGTAGCTTAAGTGCATCACTCAACATTAGAAATTTCAAAGCGAGCAGGTTGGCACGAAGCAATTTCAGCGAGTGTGAAAGTTTAGAAAGAAAGAGTTCAAGCGGCGGTTCAAGCAAGCGAGGAAAAGAATAATGGGTAAAGGAGGCGTTCTGAAGCAGCCTCTCAAGAATCAAAGAGTTGCAAGAGTACAATCATAGTTACAAAGATCAAATTGATATGAAGATAAATTGAATTAAAATACTTGAGATGAAGTTAATTGTACAAAACATAGTGAATCACATGGTTGATACAATGCGGTGGTAGTGATCTTTGAGATGAAATTGAAATGAAGAATAAATTGCTTGATGCACTTGAGATAAAGTTAAGTGAAAAGCAGAATCAAATTGATGAAACCATTGTCGACATCACCGAAACTCAAAAGTTGATACAGAAGTTGTGACCTGGAGGATCATGAGAGAGTTTATGCAGTTGTGACACATAGGATCTAATAGAGAAGATTGATGCAACATGTGATACAGGGGATCTTATCCAAAATGGTTGATGAATGTGATACAATCGAGTTTATACAAAAGGTTGATGCATTTGTGACACACAAGACCTTATACAATTAGATGATATAAAAGCAGAGATATAGGTCTCAAGATACGATTCAAAAGAAACCTGGGAGAATAATAGCGTGACAACAGCAGTATGAAGAAAATAAAGAATGCAGTCAAAATCATCTTTCCAAGAAAATTATTAGACGGAAGAATTGCACTATCAATCGGAGTCATCGAAAGCAGCATGTGAAAATCAAAGCAGTTTTCATATTCCAAATTACTACAAACCAATTGTGTTTGTGAGTGATGGATTTCTTCAAGAAAATCAATATTAAATATTTACCGTCAGATGATAGTGCAATTATGTCGGAAGTTAGTCACATGAGTTGTTTAATCTCCATCCTTGTCGAGTGGCAAGACAAATCATGCATCAGAAAAATGTTCCAAGAAGAACAAACATGCAGGAATGAAGATTCACTATGAGTGGATTGATCCTTGGCAATGGTCATTAGCTGCCAAGCAATTATATAAGAGATCTTACATTTTAATCTTCGAGTAAAGGCGTGTTTGAAAAATAAAGAAATATGTATACTAACTCCAAAGTGGATACACTTATGGCGTGAAAGCTTTTCGGGCATGGCCCTCCGCGGGATGAGATAACATGTGGTTCAATTCCTTGTACTACTGAGGTTTATACATAAATAAAATAAAAATAAAAATGGGTAAAGGTGGAAACCCTCATGCCTAAAGGGGAGTTCATAAATCCAGTGAAGATGGTTTTTTTGAAACCACTTGTGGTCTCTCCCTTTGGAGTTGACAAAGGGAAATTAATGATAGAATTTATGATGGAATTGCGGATGGTTGTCATACTGAAAGTTCGACAACAAATATATACCATATAGATTATGAAATTTGTTAGATGGAGCAGCTGCCATCGTATATGGCGGAACTTTAGAATGATGGTTCTATATTGAGTCATACACAGGGATGTTGTTTTTGAGAGAAATAATGTAGACATTTGGTCCACCTAGATGGTCATTGGACCTAGTAGATGAAAGATGGATTCTTACGTATTGCAGCTTGGCATTGATTAAGTTGTCAGGCAATTTTAGGGATGTGGCGGGGCACCTGGCCAGATTCACTTCTCTTTATTCACTCTCATCATAATTGGAGTTCACATCAGTGAATAAATTTGATGACATTGGCTCATGATTACACAATGAGGTTTCAGTTTCTGCATCCAGTTGGCCGGTTTTCAAATGAGTTCTTCATTGACTTCGACTCGAGGAGTTGATTATGAAGACATGGGCCAGTACCAGTTTATGCTTTTATTGTTGGTATTATTGATTAGACTTGTGATTGAATGGGGGAATGTTAGCCTATGACTTACCTTTACCAATCCCTAAGAATCTAGAATTGTCACCTATATTTGTATTATTCATTTAGGATGATAGTAATATATCCTCAGGTAAACTAATGATTTAGTTAAGATTGCCCAACCTAGTCATAATGCATGATTTTGGGATCTAGAGAAAATATCTCTATGAGGAATTTGGCATCACCATTGTACTATAAATATTCTCTATGAGGTGGCATCACCCATTGTACTATAAATATGTAACATTGGAGTGAATAAGAATGTGTTGGCTATTATGCCTTTTCCGCCATGTTGTTGTTCTTGTCTCTATTTTGTCAATTGTTGTTCTTGAAGACCATGCTATGGCATCAAAGACTGGGGCATATTGGAGAAAAGGACCTTCGAACACTACACGGTAAAGGTATGGTTGAAGGTATGTATAATTGCACTATGAATTTAGATTTCTATGAACATTGCATTTATGGTAAACAAGATCGAGTAATATTCCCATCTTGTACTACAAGAGCAAAGGGGATCTTAGAGTTGATACATAGTGATGTGTTTGGACCTGTTCTTGTTCCATCCCTAGGTAAATCTGTGTATTATGTTTCATTCATAGATGAATTTTCAAGGAACACAAGGATTTATTTTCTTAGAAAGAAATCTGAGGTATTTGATAAATTTAAAGAGTTTAAGGCTCTGGTAGAACATCAGATAGAGAAGAAAATAAAGGTATTGAGAATAGATAATGGTGGGGAATTTTGCGGAAATGAATTCGAAGAATTCTGTAAGAAGTGTGGTATAGCAAGGTAGAAGACTAATCCATACACTCCTTAGTAGAATGGAGTTGCAGAAAGGATGAACAAGACACTGATGGAAAAAGCAAGGAGGATTCTCAATGATGTCAGGTTAGGACAAGAATTCTTGGCAGAGTTAGTGGGTACAACATGTTACCTGGTCAATCGATCACCTTCATCAGCGTTGGATGATGAAACTCCACACAAGGTATTGTCTAGAAAGAAACCCTCTCTTCAGTATCTTAGAGTGTTTGGTTGTGATTCTTATGTACATGTTCCAAAGAAAAATAAGAGTAAGTTAGATAAAAAGGTTGAAAACTGTATCTTTATTGGTTATAAATATGGTGTGAAAGGTTATAATCTTTGGAACCCAGAAACCAAGAAGACTATTTACAGTGAAGATGTTGTTTTCAGAGAAGTAAAATATGTGTCCAAACAACAATTCCTACCAACGCAAGACGAACCTGAGAAAATAGAGCTTGAGTTAGATGATGAAAAATATGAATCATCTGAAGAAGAGGAAGCAAAAGAAGAAGAATAAGAACATCGTACCCCAGTATTGAGGAGATCAGTGAAAGATAAAAGGCAACCGGAAAGGTATAGTCCACCTGATTTCCTTTCCAATTTTTCTTTATCTATTATTGATGATGATCCCATAACTTTCAGGGAAGTAGTGAATTTAGAGGATAGTAAACTCTAGAAGAAGGCCATGGTTGAAGAAATGGATGCCTTGGATAAGAATAAGGCATGGGATATAGTTGAGTTACCAGTTGGAAGAAAATTTGTTGGTAGAAAATGGTTGTTTAAGAAGAATTTTAATGGACAAGGTAAAGTGGAGAAATACAAAGCTCGGTTAGTAGCAAAAGGTTATTCCCGGATAGAGGGAATTGACTTTGGTGAGATTTTTTCTCCTGTTGGTAAGTTAAATTCTATTAGAGTTCTTTTATCTATTGCATTTTCTTTTGATCTTGAAGTGGAACAAATGGATGTGAATACAAAATTCCTACATGGGGATATGGAAGAAGAAATCTACATGAAGAAGCCAAAAGACTTTGTACTGAAGGGAAAGAAAGAGTTGGTCTGTAAGCTAAAGAAGTCACTATATGGTCTGAAGAAATCACCTAGGATGTGGTACCAAAAGTTTGACACATACATCTTTGGATTGAGATTTGTAAGAAGCAGGGTTGATCACTATGTATATTCCAAGAAGGTTGGCAATCACTTCATTTATGTAGTGTTGTATGTTGATGACATGTTATTGGTACGAAATAACATGGATGTTATCAAGGAGGTGAAATTGTAGCTATCCTCCAAATTTGACATGAAGGATCTCGGTGATGCTAAATTCATTCTGGTAATGGAGATTAAAAAAGATCATGCAAACAAGAAACTATGGTTGAATTAGAGAAAATATGTTGAAATGATATTGCAGAGGTTTAATATGCATGGAAGTAAACCAGTCAAGGTTCCTATTCCTATGGGTGTAAATTTATCTACAGATTAGTGTCCCAAGACACATGAAGAAGAAGTGGACATGTCCCATGTTCCATATGCCAATGTTGTTGGCAATTTGATGTATGCAATGGTATGTACTAGACTAGACATTGCACATGCAGTGGAAGTTTTGAGTAGGTATATGTCAAAACTAGGGAGGAAGCATTGGAAAACAGTAAAGAGGGTCTTCAGGTATCTTTGTGGCACTACCATTTATGGATTGTGCTACCAAGTAAGACCAAGATTGGACAGAGTGGTGGACATACATGGCTTTGTTGATGCAGACTGGGATGGAGATCTGGATAGCAGAAGATCTACAAGTGGGTATTTGTTTAAACTATTTGGAGGAGCAATCAGTTGGATGAGAAAAAGACAAGCTATAGTGACACTCTCAACTATAGAAGTTGAATACATGGAAGCCACTCATGCAAGCAAGGAAGCAGTATGGTTACAAAGATTGTTTTCAGGTATTGGGTTGGTACAACAAGCAGTGATATTAGATTGTGACAATCAGAGTGCAATCTTCCTGGAAAAGAACCCAGATTATCATTCAAAGACAAAACATATTGATGTTCAGTATCACTTTGTGAGAGACGTGGTTGAGGAAAAGAAGGTGTTTCTGGAAACGGTTGACACTTTGAAGAATGTTGCAGATTCGTTGACAAAGTCTGTGAGCACAGAAAAATTCTCTTGGTGTAGAGTAACAATGGAAATTGTTGCCCTCAATTGTTGACTATATAGTCCCCTGGACCCCGGGATGTAAATAAAACAACAAGTGGGAGAATGTTGGGTATGTGTTATATTCTTTGCATGTGTGTGTGTGTGAGGGTGTCAGATTCAACAACTGCGTCTGAAAATCCCTCTAGTAGTGCTATTTGTGTCATGTGTG